>PVJX010000362.1:0-278712 GCA_004027295.1 Dolichotis patagonum | reverse complement strand
CAAAAAAAAAAAAAAAACCCTGAAGTGATTCTTTCTGCTATGCTGGTCCAAGAGTGGTTTAGATTACGAAGTCTAGAAAATGTGCTTCTAATTTAGAATCTAATCAGTCCTTACTCTTATGTGGTCAGGTTGGCTTGAAATAAGAAAGCATAATCTCCAGTGTCCAAGTACACATCATTGAACAAAAACACCAGGTCCCCCCTGAGGGCAGGAGAAGTGAGTGAAGCAGACAGAAGAAGGGTTCTCTTGACTCCTGACATCCTCCTCCTTTCTCCAGGTTTTAAGAACTGGGATACGATGTGAAAATGAGTGCCGGTTATCCAGGTGATCCATCAACACCAGTGTTATGGTAAGGTCTTGCTCTACTTAAAAGGAAATTTAATTCACTAGCCGAATAAATAAATGTATACTGTGACATATAAATATATATACATGAGGTGACACGTTACTCAAAAACTCTTTAACTATAATGTTAAAAACTTTTAATCTTATAAGTTAAAATTTTTGTCTAAAACTGCACACATAAAAGAACTGGTTTTTTCTTGTTTTTTTTGTACTGGGAATTGAATTGTGCACCTTGCACTTGCCAGAAAGGGGCTCTGAGCTACATCCTTGGATCCAAGACAATGGCCTTCAAAATCTACACCTCTAATAAGTTAAGTATAAATTATAACAACTAAAGTTAAAAGTTTGAGTTATTTCTCTGTAAAAAAATCAATGTTCTAAAGTACTAAATACAACAAAGTTGTCACATCATCAGCATCTTTCTCATTTCAAAGTTTAATCACGAGAAATAAAAGATTGGCAATTCCTCCTGCTAGAAGAAATACTGTGACCCAGTTAGGACCACAACTCATTGAAGGAAGAGATGTACTAAACAGCTCCAATCTTTGACACAACTGTTTTCTTCCCTATCAGAATTGGCCACACATAGAGCTGGAGTAGCCCACTGTCTTCTAAAGCAACTCCCGAATTTAAATTCTAGGTTTTGCTGATTGGCATGAGCCCTCATGCATGTGTTCACCTCCAAACATAATGGGGCTGTGCACACTCGGCACAAAAACCAAGGGTGAAAATAACCTGAAAGGCTCTTGGAAAAGTGAAATACCAAAGCAGTGAGGACCATAACCAGAAAGCTACCCATTATGAAATCTATGGAAGTCCCTTATCTGACAAGGATGCAGCATCTGTCAGTGTTCAGAGGACATAGGAATCTCTCCAGGTTACAACAGTTAAGAAGTAACCAGAGCTGTCATTTTAGGAGTGGAAGCCTCGGTTCATCTTGTGGGAATACGGAGGGTGCAGTGGGGGAAGGAAAGGTAAGAAAGCAGTTTAAATTCACTCGAATATCCTCCCAGAATGCTCTTGGGGACAACTAGCTCACCAATAAGCCTCCATGTCACAATGTACTTCTCTGGTAATCCTCAAAAAAGCCTCCTCCCCCTTCACCCAAATGGACTGCAGACCCATTTTCCGGTTCCTGGACGTTGTGTTTATGTTACTGATCAAGAGCTTCACATTCTGTTACTGCTACATACTTGCTTTTTGCTCTGTCCACTAGGCAGTGAAGGACAATGGAGATACTTCTGTTTTGTTTAAAACTTTTCCCTAATCAAGCTCTTCCCATATGACTTGTAGTTAAGTAAGAATCATTACATGAAGTGACAGATAATTCTGTCTGTCTCTTCTCTCACTCCAAGAAGATTCGTATATGTCACCAATTGTGTATAACAACTTATCAACCAAAAATAAATATACATTATATGAGGTTAAATTAAGAGATCACACTCAGCTGTGATGAAAAGGGGACCTGATTTAAGGCAAGTGTCTAGTGCAGTAGCAGCACACCCATGGCATGAGTGTGTCACTGAAATCTCTAAGAGGTTCCCCATGTCTGGCCTAGTACAATATCCCTTATATTACATATATCTAAGTTTAAATGTCTTTTATCTCACTGTTTTCTGCTGTGCTGGAGGTTGGCCCTGTGTATCCATTCATCAATTAAAAATGTACAGAAAGTGTTTATACAAAGAAGCACTGAAATCGAAATGAGTAACACACAATGACAACCCCAGAGAGGCTTATACTCCCTGGGAGGAGAGGAATGGTTGGAGGCCACACAAACCATGTGCTAAGGTGTGAGAGGCTACAGGAAGGGCAGTGAGGCTCAGCCAGCTCAGAATGATGTCGGGAAGAAAACCTAAAAGAAGGATCAGAGTAAGCTTGGGAAAGAAGGTTCTGAAGACATTCCTACCCAGAACAATAAAGAGAAAGAAAGGAAATATATGAAATCCAAGGAGTCTGAGAAAATGTGCTGCGATCTGGAAACTGTAATCCATCAGACAGCACTGCAGTGTGTCATACAGGGGTAGAGCAATGGACAGTCTGACAGAGGAGAGGAGTGAATGGAATTAGTGCTCTTATAACAAAAGCCCCAGAAGGATCCCTCAGCCCTCCCAACATGCGACGGTGCAGAAGGAAGGAGCCCTCTGTAATCCACAAATTGGTCCCTGATTAGACACTGAATCAGCCTTCATCTTGGACTTCTCAGCACCACCACTGAGATAAACAAATGTCTGTTGTTTTTACCACTGGGTTCATGATAATTTTCATAGCTGCATCAACAGTACTCTATACCCAACCTGCCGTCATTCTATTAGAATCTATGCTTGGTGGAACATAGGTGGGTAAAATCAGAAATCTGGAATCGGGAGGCTTGTGTAGAAATCTTATAATTTTATTCACAATCCTAAACCTTTCTAAGTTTTAGTTTTTCCTTCATAAAATGGAAATAAAAATATGACTCACCTAATATACTTAAGACGATCGAGTGTGTTATCGTATGCTTAGAAGAGTATTGGGCACACTCAGTGTTCACTATTATTCTAATTATTTACATATTACAGCCCCGCTGCTACTGGCTGATTTAAGGACTGCCAAAAATCAGACTCAAGAGGAGGAGACTACAGATGAAATTCACTCTATAACAGTTGTAAACCAATCTGAATGCTTCAATTTCCTTTGCAGTGATAGCTCTAGACAGAGACCTATTATATGATTCTGGCCAAAAAACTTTTAAAGACTATTAGCCAACGTACTTGTTATGAATTGAGAGGAAGCTCTTCTGTTAATGGATGTTATTCTTTCTGTTGAAACTGTAGAACTTCTATGTACTTCTGGCAATTAGAAAGGTAAGGTTTGTGGGAAACAGGGTGAACACAGAAAGGAATTTAGCTGTGGTGAATTAATGAGTTCAACAATGTGAAGTGTACAAATATACAACATTTTGTTAAAACGATAATAAACGTCTTTATGATTAAGTCATGTTACATTCGTTTCTGCTCTGTGAGGCCAAAAGTACCCTGAATATTATGACTGGTACAAAACAAGAAGAACCCGAATTAAGGCAGAGAGAAATGGGCAAACAAAGGCAGTTAATACAAACATGGCAATTTTGATGCTGAGGATGAGTGAGATGGAGCAATAGTGTGTTTGACGACTCTCTCACTGAGTTTTAGAGAAGGAAGACTTTTAAACAGAGAAAACAAGCCTCCTCCATCACTTCCACTGTGGCCAGGATTAGGTCCTCCCTATCTGTAATTGGATACTCACTATTCGGCTCACTTTTTTTTTTTATGATAAACTTTTCAACAATGAGCTCTCCTTGACCAAAAAATACAAGCCCCAACTTTACGGGCCCTAATTTGCAGGCCTTTCATTCCTGGAAAAACAAAAAATGTAAACAGACATTGCTCTTGATTCTCATAGTAGATGTTGGTAAAATCAGCAGGCTACAGCCTGAACTCTGGAATGACTTGAAACTTCCTCTGGCAGATTAATTAATTAAGCCACTGTTCCACTGCCCTTAATCTGTTTCCTGTAAAGCCTCAGGACATGAGTAAAATGCTGACAAATTTTGGTGTCAGTCCATTATACACATGGTCTCAATCTAATGACCAATCAAATCCTTGTCCCCTACTCAGGTCTCTGGAGCTTCATCTGCATTTTTATTAGCATTCTGGTCTTCTGAGCTCCTACCAAAATATCTTACCAAGCTTGGCTTACAACTTCTAGGGGTTCTCTATGGAGCATCTCCAAATTCCTCCCATGAACCAGTTCCAAAGGCTTCTAATCACGTAATGAGGTACAGTCATTAACGACTTTCCTTCTCGGGGACTGAAATCTGTCTTAGTCACTTCCTTTATCATAGAGACATAATATTTGACAACCACAGCTTCAAGCAAGATTTATTTTGGATCCCATTTTTTTAGACGTTGCAGTCTATGCATCTATCTCCAAAGGAGGAAGTTTGTGGAGGGAGGGTCTGGCAGAGGAAAGCTGCTTATGCCACAGCACCCAGGAAGCAGCCAGTGAAGGGAGGAGCTGTGGAGGGAGGGACTCACACTGTACCAGGTCACGCCCCTGGTGACCTGCCTGCTCTGACCAAGTCCCACTTCCTAAATGGACTTCTCTTGTATCTCCTCCATGATTCAGTCACCTACCAAAAGCCTTACTTATTAGCCCATGAAGACTTTTGGGGACATTCTTGATAAAAGCACAGCGTAAGCTCCCAGGATTTGGGAATGGAGTAAGAAGACGCACACTGGGAGAAAAATAGGCTTCCATGAGTCAGAAGAAAAGCAATAAATACCAAAAAAGATTTTCAAAAATTTTAGAAGACTTGAATGTCACAGAAAAATCTGGTCCATTAAAAATTAATGTTTCTTAAATTTAATGGCAAGGGGGTGTTTCTAGATAGCTCTACTAAGAGTAATTCTCAAATGGTCTGAAGTGGGGAGACAGTCTACAGTGTGTTAAGGTGCCAGCTAGGGATGTAAAGCTGGTCACAGGAAAATCTGGGTGTAGATGCTCAAATAAAGAAGGAACTATACTCATCTTCATGATGGTAATATAGTACAGAACATATCTATGCTCAGCTGACATTTGCTATTAAGTGGATGGATATATGGCTAAACAAATAGGTGCACAGGCAATAAGTGTTAGATTCTCCTTGTAGATTAAAATTTAAACATTTCAGAATCAAAGATCTAAATTTCCACAGCACAGATGCATTAGATTTTCCTACCACAGGTTGTAAACAACACCACATGATAAATTGAGTTTTCTCCACCAAATCTAGTTCTACTTCATTTAAGAAAGAAGTTGCAAGTTGGGAAATTCCTGACAGGTGTAGACTGAAATTACTGCACTCTACAGTACTTTTATGTCTTTGTCTTAATTTTCCAAAATATTAAAAGCAAGAAATTCAACACAAAATTCTGGATTTCTGAGCCCTCCAAGGGAAAACAAATGATCTGGGAACACTGGGCTCCGTGTTCATAAACTAGCTCCTCCCACCTCATCGTCTCCATGCTCAGAGCTGAAAACACTGACTATAATTTATCCACTCACCCTAGGTACAAAAGAATGGAACCTAGATCCATTTTCTTGGTTATTGTTATAATTTTGAACTTAAAAGAAAATAGTGTCTTTTACATTTCAATCTATCTGAATTTGAATAACTAATAAAGCCAATGTATATTCTCAGAAAAACAGATAACATATTTCTGTCTTAAGAAAAATTATGTGAAACTTGGACACATGATAAAAGGATAACAGACACTCTTCCAATGTCACAGTGGAGCACCCTTGAAGAAGCCCATCCAGTATTTCATTTAATTCTCTTCATGAGTACTTAATTATCTATGGGATTATTTTGTTAGAGAATTTATATTTGTTTGATGTTCTCTTTCCTGTTGATTAGCACCATGATATATGTTAACTTATAGATTATCCAGCAGAGGTAAAAATAACTTCTAACTTCAAAAGTTATTGTTTATTGTCTCAGAAAATATTAACTTCTTTTTATTTACTGTTGTGATAGTTACACTAAACAAATTAATGATAGCATGGTTTCCAAACTCTATACCTCTCTGTTTCTTAAGTGCTCTTGGCACCAATTTTATCACTGGGCTGGTTCCCTTATTAATGAGCTACAAAGTGTGACCCCTGTGTTCACTGATTTATCTAAGTAATGTTTTTAACTTTGTAAAAACTATAACTTGACATCATTGAGAAAGACAAAATCTTTTCTAACCCTTATAGGAACTGGGTCTTCGTGCACATAATGTCTCCACTGGGGTTACTTGCTCAGCCTCCGCACACAACATTATTTGCTGTGGTGTTAAAATGAAGCCATCACCTCTCTCAGGAAGCAGCCAGCGCTGTCAAGCTGTTCCTTCTACTTACATCTCAGTGTGAGGAAGAGGTCTGATTGCAGTAAAGATTGCCCAAAGACTCCTCATATTCTTAGAAGTGCCGGAGGCAGAACAAGTATAAAAGTGGTGCTAGAAACTGCCCACTTCACAATCTCACCCAGGAGAGGGTGTAGTGCACCACATAGTACAAGCGAGGTCCACTGTGAGTAGGTGTCACCGCAGAAGTACCTGGAGGGTCCTCTGCTCAGGGTACGCAGCCGTGGCTGAAGAACCTTCTCTCCAGTCAGGAGCACAGAGCTGTCAGATGCAAGGTGATACTGGCGTGGAGAATTCCACCACTCACATCAGTAGTTAACGACCTCTAAGAGTTGATATAGGAATCCACGACCCCCATAGACAAAGAGTCACACTGCTGCCTATGGAAAAGGGTGTAGTGAGGAAACTGTAGCATCCTTAGGGTTGGGCATTCCAGGAAATGCAGTCATAAAAAATCATCTGTCATTTATCACAATAAAAACAACAGTGTAATGTACAGTCTGTTTTTGCCCCTAACGTATCCACTTTTTTTTTGTACATTAAATCTGACCCAAGGCCTCTGTACCATTGAGCTACACTCCTAACCCATTTTTTATTTTATTTTATTTTATTTTATTTATTTTATTTTATTTTATTTTATTTATTTTTATTTTAATTTATTTTGAGATAGAATCTGTAAATTTCCCAGGCTGGCCTGGAACTTGCAATCCTTCTGCCCCAGTTCTGGGATTTCAGCAGGGCGTCCCTGAGCCTGGTAATTTCTCTAAATTTGGCTGCCCTTCATTTTGCTCCCACAGTCTGCCCTGCATTCCCCATCCCAAAGAATCAGCAACAGGGGGTGAAATGAAGAGGGATACAGGACATTTTCTTCTGACTGCCTCTCTGCTTTGGAAAATCAGACAAAGGTTGAATCCCCGAGCCAACTCTAGCTTTTACCTGACAGCTTCTTTCTACTACTCCTGCTCTGTTTCCTACAGGGGTAGTGATTACATCCTACTTATTCAGGAGTTGCTGCTTTTCTGGAGACTCCATTCACGCTGACATGTCTATGGTTGATTTTTCACTAGTTTCTCTTCGCTCTGACTCGGAGCTAGAGTCTAGTCCATGAAGTAAAAGGTATAAAAGGGAAATTCCACTTGGTCATTCAGGTTACTATTTATAAACTGAAATTCACACGAAGCTCAGTTGGAAATACTCAGATGATTTAGAAATGAATGAAGACACCATCTGTGTCCAACTAGTTACTCAATATGTCAATTTCCCTTTACACCTTTGAGTAGTTTCTATTTATTTGTCACTGGTATAGCACTTATTTTGAATTTTTTCCAGAGCAATGATGGTATATAAAGTTATTCATTTTTACTAGTAATTTAAGGTATCTAAACTGGAAATAACAATATTCTATAATACTGCTTGCACTAAGAGGAAATTTATGATACTGTATTTTTATTAGATTCATGACGTAACAAATACTTGATCAATCTATAAAGAGAAAAGGGTTATTTTTGTCTCACAATTTTAGAAACATTAGTTCACTGTTAGTTGGCACTATAACTTTGGGGCTGTAGTGAGCAACACACATCGTGGGTGAAGGAGGAGGTAAAGTTACTCACCTCCTGGCCAGAAAAAAGAGGAGGAGACGAAAAGCCAGGTGACTCACAGTTCCCTGCCAGGGCTAAACGCTTAGTGACTCCAAACTGTTCTCAGGACCCCACCCCTTAAAGTTTCCACTGCTTCCAACAGCCTCCAGTGGGTGACATGGTCTTTGAGACAGGGACCATTAGGGGTCACCTAAGATCCAAACTATAATGCTTTTTTTCACATCATTTTAACACACAATAATTAAGGAAATGATGTTCATTAAAAATAAGTAGGAGTGAAACAGGGAGGTATTGAGTGTACTCAGTAGCCCCGGGTTGAGACTTAGAACAGTGCATTCAGAGTTTCCATCTTGATGACGCTCTCCTGTGTCACTGAATATGCTAGCAATTCCTGGCCATATTATACACATGATTATGCTATTTAGAACATCAGTCCCCTAAATGGTTAAAAATTAGTAATGACAAAAGTAGAGAGAGGGTTTTTTTTTTCCTTTAAGTGTTAGTTGCATTTACTGTAGTCTGGATTTATTTGGATAAGATAATGTGATACAGCCCCAGAAACATATCGTGGTTTCCGTGAGGAACAAAATGGTTCCGAGAGGAACAAAAGAGTTGACGCCACAATAGATACTTATCTATTGTCATTTATTTATTTTTAAAGTTATTCATATTAAATATTAAACTTTATATCTAGCTTTAATGGCCAATTTAAAGCATCTAAATCTGTTCTTCAGCCTCTATACTCCTCTCCCCAAATATCAATCCATCCCGGGCATCACCGCAGAGCAGAGTTTATCACCTTCCTCTCCATGTCAGTGAACAGCTGTATACTTTTTGTGACCTCAGAATAGCTTGAAGGCCACCAAAAGCGTGATAAATAAGCAACGTTTTAACAAGCAATGCCTTGGGAAAAAACATGCATATCACCAGTGTATAAGTCTCCTTTTCGTCATTGGGATATGATGTCCGACACGCAAGATTTAAAGGAGAAAAAGCTTATTCGCTCCAGGTTTTCAGAGGATTCAGTCCAGGGTCAGCTGTCTCCAAGGCAGAAACATCACAGGAGCAGCGTGTGATAGGTCAAAGCTGCTTAGTTCATGGTAACTGAGAAGTAAAGCAAGACAACAGCACCCGAATGCCAGGGACCACACACAGACCCTAAGTCTGCGCCTCTATGGCCCACCTAGATACACCCAGCTGTGGCTTTTAATGATCCCTTAGGAGACCCCAAGCTGATCAGGTTGATGAGATTAACCATCACAACCATATTTAATAGCAAAATATATTCTCCCAAAATAAAATTTGCCTGAAATTAGTCATTTCATTGTGTTTTAACTGTAGGTGAGAGGAACAAAAGAGTTGACGCCACAGAAAACTTTAAACTATAGCTTTTATTTTCTTTCTTAACCAGTAGAAATTTGCTACAGGCTGCATAAAACTAATCATTTATAAATTTGGCAATAAAACACCAGCCTTTTTGGTATCACACTTTGCTACAAGTAATTAAATCTCAGATTATGTGGAGCAGTACCATAGCATCACAGTTACCTCTTCGTAATTCTCGTCTCAAGGCCAAGCCTACCAAGACTCATTATTGTCTACTGGGCTCAGCACTAGGCATGTAGGCAGGAGGTAAAAAGACCTAGGTAGACTCATATGTTAGATTTTTTCCCTGGGCCTAGAAAGATCAGAGGCCTGGAGGCACAGAGCTACAATTGGATTCCACAAGATTTTCAGACTAAAGCTCAAAAAAGCTAGCAAGACAATAAAGTGTTATTCACTAAGAGTGTATTTCAGAAAGTATAAAAACAGTGCATTTCTAGGTCTTTGAATATCTTAAACCTTGGTGTAGATTTCATACCTTGTCTACTTTTACCTTGTCTACTTTTATAGAATCAAGTGTTTTGCTGAATTTTGTTACTTTATTCTTGTTACAAATCATTTATGCCAGGCCCATTGATTCAGCATATTTAGAGAACAATTAGAGATAGCGATCTAAGGACCAGAAACACATAGCAACATTTAAACAGAATAAACATTACCTGGTCTCATAAAATTCACAATCTACAAGGGAGAGCCTCAGAACACACACACACACACACACACACACACACACACACGTAATGTAATCTATCAAGCACATATGCATGTATACATAATATAGCCACATAAAGTCATGTGTGAGCTAACAATGTGCTTGTCAAAGGTGTACAATGTGTAGGATAATGGCCTAGAAGATCATATTATGTTAGTAATGTGACAGCTGTTTGAGTTTGTCTGAGTGTACTTTCACATGTTCATATTATAGACAGCTAAGTTAGCTAGGCATTTTATAGACAGGCAGGTGACCAGGTAGGTGACCAGGAACTGCTGACCCATCCCTTCCTTAAAAGGTCTTTGTACCTTCCATGCCCACTTGCTACATGACCTGCTTCCCATGAGATCAACATTACCTAAGCAAATATACTAGTAATCTTACTGGTGATTGGGGGGAAGTCCAAAGATGGTGGACCAGTAGGTAGCAGGAGAGGGACCCTCTCTGAGAGAGACAGCTCAAATGCCAGAAGAGAACACCCTGGAGAGACCCAAACAGAGAGAGATGGACTCTCACAACCCAGGAAGAAACTAAAGTGCAAAACATTGCTCAAATATGAGGTCCTGGGGCTAATATTAGTGAGGATAAGATCAGCGAGCACAGCGCCCTCCTCGAGCTGCCTGAATTCCTGCCAGAGACCTGACCAACCGATCTGCGCCGAAGCAACTGGCTTGAGCGGCTGGAGTGTGGAGCTGAACAGCCCTGTGCGCAGCTCGCCCAGACCCGGCCCTGCATGCGACCCACCCAGAGGCACCGTAAATTCGCACTGCAGCTGCGCTGAAGTCGAAAGTCGGGGAGCCCAGCAGTTCTCGGGGACCAGCATCGACACACAGTGAGTAATGGGAATAAGACCCTCTCATGGGAAAGGAGCAACTGATTGGACGACATGTTGGATTTGGGCAGGAGAGCCCTAACTCCATAAGGAAGTGGCTTCAGTTGGTTGCTCCCCTCGCGGAGTGGATTGGTGGAATCTGCTTGGACTGGGCCGTGCCCCTGGCCGGGACCCAGTGAGTCACTACAAATTAATTCCCTGAAATCGGCACACACTGATGCAGTGAAGGTCTGCAAAGGTTGACTGGCCCAGAGGGGAGGAGCCAGCGCACACTGCCCATGCTTGAACTTTAATCTCTGATAGCCGACTGAAGAGGGCAAAAGCTCCTAGCCTGCGCGCTCTAGAGGTGCCTTAACCAACAAGAAAAGGGGCTGGGAATTACACTGTACACTTGTATGGAAGGAACCAAAAACATGACGAGAGGGAGAAATAAGAAAAAAAACCCCGCCCCCAACCCTGAGAACATTGATCCAGGAGAGGTAAATACAAAACAGATTGGGGGCAGCAAACATGCAACATCAAACACAGCGTTAGCAGACATAAAGAGATATCTTCAGGACCTTGTAAGCAGGACCAAAACTGAAATATTAATTCAAATTAAACAAGAGATAAGTAGATTAATAAAAGAAAGGCTGGGTACCTCTCAAGAAGACACAGACAGAAGAATGGAGGAACACAAAAGGACAGAAAAATTTAATGAAGAATTCAGAAAAAAGCTAGAATTCATGAAGCAGATTCAAAGAGATTATCAGGAAACTAAAGACTCCATAATAAGCTGGCAAATCTGCTTGAAAGAAACCAAAGATAGACTATCAAAAGTTGAACACAGGCTTGCAATGTGTGATCATGAAAGGGAAGATCTCTTAAAAATAACAAGGGAGCAAGCAGTAAAGATACAAAGACTGGAAGATGACAAGAAGATCTATAACTTAAGAATAAAGCATGTGAATGAAGAAGCAGGAGTCAAAATAGAGGAATTACAAAGGCTATTCACAGAAATTATTAAGGAAAGTTTCCCAAGCATAGAAAAAAGAAATAATATGCAGATGTATGAAGCATACACAACTCCAGCCACCTACAACCCAAACAGAGCTACACCCAGACACATAATAATCAAGATCCCAGAAATTCAATATAAGAGCTGAATATTAAAATCCATCAGAGAAAAGAAACAGATCATCTATAAAGGAAAACCCATCAAAATCATGGCAGACTTTTCAATAAGACCATCAGGTCAAGAAGAGCTTGGAGTGAAGTAATTCAAGCCCTGAAGGAGAACAACCTCCAGCCCAGATTGATGTATCCTGCAAAACTCTCTCTAGAAATTAATGGAGAAACAAGAATCTTCCATGACAAAGAGGAACTTGGAGAATTTGTGATCACCAATTCAACCCTGCAAAAAATACTGAAAGATATTTTAGAGAGAGAGAACAAGAATACGAGCATTTCAGGAACAGTGGCAGAGAGGCCTCAGTGAACGAGGCAGATAGTGGAGTGGAAGAGAAAAATAGACAACCAATGGCAGAAAAACAGAATAGCAGAAATAAGGCAGAGAAGATTGGCTGTAATCTCTAGTATAGATGACCTTGAAATAGTAACAGAGAGAAACACAGGCAGAGTAGACCAGGAGATAGGGTCCATTGAGATGCTCTCTATAGGGAGGCAGTGGGACCCAAAACAAGCAGTGCACCCTATGGGAATGAAAGGGGAGGAATTGTCTTAAAAAGGGAGGCAGAGGATATTGTTAATTGGGTAACAAAATTTAAAATTTATATTATTCTCACCACTCTGCTTGGATGGATTATGTGCTGTTCCAGTTTGTCTACTTACGCTAGACTTGAGGACATGGTCAGCTATCCCAAAAATAAGAGGACATATTATGGTAATCATCCCTAATTTTCCTATCAACTTAATCTGAAGCCTTTTATAACTTATACTGTCTTATTATGACTGATCTTATTTGAATCTGGTTTGCTAGATTGCTACTTTGTATTGACTGATTTTATTTAAATCTGTTATGATTGATAGCATCAAGTCTAAGAGTATAGGCAACTACACTGAATATGACAAGATTCATTAAGATACCCACTCTGGTTTGATTATTACTTGCTTTTGAAGTCTTATAATGTCTCCAATGCTTCATTTTTATTAATGTTGTTATACACTGCTGAGACATCATGGTAACCATTGTAGATCACCTTATATTGCAGTTATATATGACTTTTTTGCTTCATAATTTTCTAGGAATTGTTTCGTTTTATCTTGCTTTGTTTTGTTTTTACCTCTAATACAGAAAGGATAGATATACATTTAGAGATTCATGCATGTGTAGAGCTTATAAACAGTTTACAAGAACCAACTATATAACACATGTTGAAATGAACAACTACTTTGAAGAAAAAGAGACACTACAGTACCCAGTGCTGATTCCATAATGTCATGATGTGTAATCCAGCAAAATTATCATTCTTTGTTCAAAGTGATTTTTAGCTTGTTTTGTTTTGTTTAAGTTCAACACACATGAAGGTATAGACAGCTGTTTTTAGGAGAATGAGAGACACTATGACAGCCATTCTCGGCTTCCCTATTGTCTGGTCTTGAAGACCTGAAACATGTCTGCTCAGGTCTTCCTGCTCAGATCAATTCCATACTATGTTGTTTCATGTGAATTTCCTGTATGTGACAATATGGACAACTATTTGGAAGAAAGCAAGAGTCAATACGATAGAGAGTGAATATCTCCGATTGTCTAGTTTTGAAATTTTTGTCTCTTACATTGCTTTCTTGTGATCCACTTTGTTCTGTTTTGTTGTGTTTAATTTTACCCTTTTGATATAATTGCATGTATATTTGAGTGGGTAAGATGGATGACCATATTGCTGTTTTTATCAGATCATGGAGCAGAACTGTTAACAATCTCACTGTTTGAATGTCTACTTTACATGTTTTAACTTTGTAATTTGAACAACTATTTCCAAGAAGTCAGTATGTAATTTGTCAAGTAATAATTTCTTAGGTTTTTTGTTGTTGTTCTTTTCCTTTTTTCCTTGGAATTCTGTATTGTTGCTACCCTGTATTGTTTTTTTTCTCTTTAAAATTATTTTAAAAAATATTGCTGGTGATTGTAGTTTTGATTCATACTGTACTGACCTTGTGATTTTTGTACCCACCTTGTGATTTTGCTCTATAAAAGTTCCTCTGTGAAACAGCCTGTGGCAACCTACTTTCCAGTTCCCTCCTATCTTGCAGGAGCTAACTCTCTCAATAAAGTTTTTCTGCTCTTAACCTCTATTGCTCCTTAGAATTCATTCTTCAAATTTAGGGAACCTGGCCGGTGATATAGCTCAGTGCCACAATGTTTGCTTGGCTAGTGCAAGGTCGTGAGTTTGACTCCTGATACAAAAAAAGAAGAAAAAGAAAAAAAAGTGGGGGCAAACTGGGCGTGTTGGTGCACGCCTTTAATCCCAGCACTCAGGAGGCTGAAGTAGGGGGATTGCTGCTAGTTCTAGTCCAGCCTAGGCTACAAAGTGAGCTCAGGCCAGCCTGAACTCATAGACCCTGTCTCAGAAAGTTAAAAAAAAAATGGGGGAACACGAACTAGGTGTTTGTGGTATCTGTCCGGTTTGGAGTTGCATTATTTACCTGATATCATTTACACTACAAAAAAACTGGCTAATAACTGACCTTTCAGAACCTGTTCCTCTAGCTACCCAACAGAATGACACTATTCTAACTTACCGTCCTGTGTGTGCGTGAGTGCCTTTTGTGCATGTGTGCGTGAGCATATGCATAGCTATCCCTTGACATCTGCTGAGGATTTGCTCCTGGATGTCCCTAGAATGTTACAATCCACGGATGCTTAAGTTCCTTCTATAATGCCATGTAGTATTTATATATAACCAGCATTCTCTTGTATAAAGCAGGTCTAGATTATTTATAATACCTCATACAATGTTAATCCTATATAGATATTTGTTATATTGTATTTCTAAATGATCTAGAAAAGACAAAAAGATCTGTAAATCCTTTTTGAGTACTTTTAGCCTGAGAGTGATTGAATCCCAGAATATAGAGCTCATAGGGATGGAAGACCAACTATTGTATAAAACCACAGATGTACAGTTATATAGTGCACACTTAAGGGAAATTACTAAGAAAAATGAAAGCAAAGGGCATTTTGTAGCTAGAAAATAACTATAAATCCATTGATATTTCTCCTGACTTTTTTGTTTACATATTAGCATTAAAAATGGCCCCAGGAGCTCCTGACAAACAGGAAACTGGGCCTCAACGTACGTGCACTGACATGGATGGTTCTTCACACTCCATGGAAAAGAACTGCTGGACTCACATTGAGAGACATACACAGATTTATTAGTCAGAAAGTAGACATTCAGAAGCAGGCTTGGACAGTTATAGGGTGACACATCACATCATGGTCTGATGCCAGGAGTATTTCTGTGGTCCTGGGACTGTCCACAGGACGCACAATCTAGAAGAGTCTTCCTAGAGTTAGCAAGTTACTCATTAGTGAAGTAGGTCAGGTGCAAAGCATCTGTATGTGTTTAAGTTCAAGATAGAATCCAGTGAATAGTGCTGCTTCCTTGTGGGGGGAGTCTGGAATGTGTGAATCAATTTGCAGGTGAAAAGCAAAGCAAAACCTTTGTTTATTGTATCTTTATACTCTTCGGAAATTTGTTCGGAATGAATTTTCTGGAAGGAGAAAAAAATGCACTATAACCTTGGCTAACTGTGACTTTGTCCTGAAACTGAAGTTTTCTTAAAAGGGCAATTTTTAAAATTATAATTTTTGTCTGTTTTCTAATTATCTTTATTTCTACTATCCTATCTCAATAATGGTAAACAAATAAAGAATACCTTGTCCTTCCCATTAATGATCTTTTGTTATTGCTTCCTCATTTTATAACATTCTTTATAAACATATTTAAAGATTGACTAAAATTCTAATTTTTCTTCCAGTGGATGGGGTAATAAAATAGAAACAGCTACTGGCATGTTCCTGGAATAATCATACAATGAGTTTCATACTGAAACTCATGAACACTGTTATTTTGCTTATCTTTTTGAGGAAATAAGAAAAAACAAAACATACATTTTTGTTAAATGTTAAGAGTCCTTGAAAACTGATCTAAGGGTTCTGGTTGAGAAGTCCCTCAGAAGCCCCATGGGTCCCTAAACCACTTGCAACAAGGGTAGAAGATCTGACAGCATCACTTTGCCTTTGCCAAATAAGTTACCTTCAGTGCAGACCTGAAAATAGAGAATTAAACACTTTACACTGTTATTATAATACAGAACAGAGAACGAAAGTAACAGTAAAAGAGATCCTCGACTTTCTGTTTTTTGTTCCACAAAGGAAAGGCAAAGACCTGTCAGGCAATTGTCCACATGGTAACAGCTATCAGAATTCACAGATAGTTGCCTGCAGGGAAGTGTTCATCATTGTGGATGGAAACTTAAACACTTAAGCTAAATCTGGGACAAATACTTTAAACTCCATTTTGTCCTGTGCACAATAGTGACGGTGTCACTAGTGGACTTGGATGACACTATCAACCACTGGCCTTCTAAAACACAGTTAGAAATAGGAAATACCATTCCAATAAACCTTGATTTTATCCAAAGGAAAAATAAAATAAAGAAGGAAGAAAGGGAGCCAAAGAAGAAGGGAGGGAAGGCGAGATGCATTCATATTGATGTTTTTGAGCACAGAGGTTTAAAAGCTTTGTTTTACTTTTAAATAAAATGCATAGATGCTTATCCTGACATGAGAACAGCTGGTGCATTTAACATTATAATGTAAACATCTGTTCATGTTCATGTGTTGAAATAAGCGCATCAGATGTTAATGTTCCAAAAATTCAGATTGGTCTTAACATAGTGCTGTGTGATAGGCTACAAAGGGAAACGCAAAACCCTGACGAGAGAATGGAAGAAAAGACGGAATAAATCCTCCCACCATGCCCCTAACTCCCTTTAAGGCTCTATCCCATTCCTTTGCCAATCATCTGAAATTCAGTTGCATCTTCTTAATAGCTGTTTTTACATAATGGGAAATTTTGTTTCTATTCTCTTTTCCCAGGGCTGTGAAAAATTGATATAGGGCAGACATTGCTTGACTTGCAATTCTGTAGTCCCTTTTGAAATTCTGCTGAACTTTCTCTTTAGAGCAAATAAAGCAGGTAAACTCAATGGCCATGGAATTGGCACTATTAAATTCAGGGACATAAAATAAAGCACTAAAAGAGATAACTTCTCACTCACAAAGTCTTAAAAAAAAAGTCCATATGCCAAAGCCATTATTTTTGCCGTTGGAGTACAAACAAAGTCAAGGTTGCTATTCACCCCCCCTTGTAACTTGTTCAATTCCTCATTAGCAAAATGAAAAACTGAGGCAGGGATGTAGCTCAGTGGTACAGTGTTTGCGTGGCAAAAATAAGACCTTGGGTTGCATCCCAAGCACTGCCAACCAGCAAACAATGACAATATAAATATAACATATAACATATAACATGTAACATATAACATATAACATATAAGCAGATAGATATTGCTGACAGATGAACATCATATCAGTCAATCTCTTATGAGCTGCAGAACAAAAGCACAGCCATTAAATGCCATTTTTTATAGCAACGAAATAGACCCTTAAATTCAGATACTCAATGCAAATGTTCTTTAGAGAACAGTATTTTTTTCTGCTGTTGTTTTTGCTCTTTCTCTCCTATTTCTAAAAGGGTCTATGCCTTGGTGGGCGTTGAGAAAAAGAAAAGAATTAAAATTTAGGAAGGAGGAGGAAGATTGCACCAGGAATGGCGGAGACAACTGAGGAAAATAAAAATAACATCTGTGGCTGCATAAACAAGTGACAAAGCATGTAAGGTAAAGCAGTATGGGACAGCTGAAGTCACAGTTATATATGAGTTCACTGTGCGATTTTTAAATGTTTACACAAGTGCATATATTTGAAATTTTTACAATGTTACTTAAGAACAGAATCAGTAATTCTACAGTCAATCACACAAGAAAACGAAAGGAACACAAATAAATAGATTAACAATGGGCAAACGACCAGAGTAGGCGTTTCAACAAGATGATACAAAAATGACCAAAAAATATACAGAAAAGTGCACAGTGTCACGGATCATCAGGGAAATACAAATCAGAACCGCTCTGAGATACAACCTAACACTGGTAGGACAGGTATCAAAACACAGAAAGGTAATGAGTGTCAGCAAGGATGTAGCACAAAGTGACCTACAGTACATTGTGTGGCACTGTAAGCTTATCCAACCACTATGGACAGCAGCACGGAGCTTTCTGAAGACACAGAAGTGTAGAATTACTGTGGGAACCAGCAATCCCTGTTGAGTTTGCACTCAGAAAGAAGCAAACTCATACCTCCTGAAAACCTCTGTGCTGTGTTCAGTGCCTCACCGTTTACAGCAGCTGTGATGTGAAAGCCATTCAAATGTCCAATGATGAAAGCAACTATGGACCACGGAGAAGCACTCAGGCCTAAGAAAGCGAGGCTTTCCCACCTCCCCTTGAACTGATGAGTATGTATGAGTGCATTTCACACTATGCTATAGGAAATAAGCCAGACACAGAAATGAAAAGATTGTATGACTCCACTTACGTGAGGCCTGAAGAGAGACAGAGGGCTGCAGGGGAGAGACAGTTCACTAGAGAACCCAAAAGATACAAGGGGCACGCACAGTGTGTAGGATGGAGCAGTCTAAAGATCCACTGTATGACATAAGGAATTTAGGTGGTAAAATTGCACCATATATGGGACTCGCGCTAAATGAATGGCTTTGAGCTATTCTTGCTACAATACAAACCGAGAACACGAGCAACTGTGTGACACTATGAATGTATTCATTTGCTTACTGTTGACTATCTGTATCTCACAGATCATGTTGTGTGTTTTGAGTACTCACAATATAATTTACTTTTAAAATACAAAAATATTAGCAGGGTTCAGGGGCTTATTCTTATAACCCCAGCTACTCAGGAGGCTGAGACAGGAGTTTTTTCAGTCAGCTTGAGCAACTTGGTGAGATTTTCATTCACAAAACAAACTAACAAACTGGGTAGTAATAATTTTGACAAGGATGTGATGAAATCAGAGCCTTCAAGCACTGATGATAAAAATGTACAATGGCATAGTCCCTAAGGAAGCAGTTTAGTGATTCCTTAAAAATTTCAATGTAAAACTAACCACTGATCCAACTGTTACACTCCAACTGCACATGCAAGAGTAGTAAATATATGTTTACACAAAAAGTTAGACATGATATTTATAGCAGCATTATTCATAGGAATACAAAGCAGAAATAACTCAAATATTCATTAACTGGTAAATATATAAGCAAAATACCATATGTATGTACATACAATAGAACATTATTCAGTCCTAAAAAATAAAGCACAGAGATGTTACAGTATTGAAAAATAAATGAAAATATGACCTTACATGAAAGAAGTCCAAAAGAAACTCCACATATTACCTGTATTATTTATATAAAATTCTCTTACTAGGAAAATCTATAGAGACAGATTAGATTAACGGGCCAAGTTTGGGGATCAATTGCTAATAGGTAAACAGTATTATTTGGGCTCATGCAACTATTTTGGTATTATATAGTGGTGATAATTGTGCAACAGTATGAATATAATAAGAATTATTAAAATGTATGCTTAATAAGCATAAAGTTTTAGCATATGAATTACATCTCAATGAGAAAGAAAAGAGGTTGGAGGGAGAGGAGACAGGAAAGAGGGAGAAGAGGGCAAGGGGGGGAGACAGGAGCGCTGTGCACAGAGCAGTTCAGGTGGGGAGTAACTACCCTGCGAATGACTTCACAGACAGCCCAGTGCTCCCGCACCCCGGCCATCGCAGTCTGCTCCCTTGTGGGTCTGCTAAAGCTATGCATGGTGGACGAGGCTGTAACTGTGGTGCAGAAGCAGTAAGACCTACCACACAGCACATATGGGGAGTAAGAAGGAGTCAGGGTGCTGGCACAGCCAGTGCAGCCTATGAAACCTGAGGGATCCCACATCATAATCATGCCTCGGTTCTGGTGAGCACCGTGACCGCAAAGGCAGTGAAAGGCAGCTTCCTGCCAGCAGCATGTCACTATCACTTCCTTCGCGTCCTAGAGCTAATGGCCACTGAGCCTGTTTAAATTTCAGTTTAAATTAAATACAATTAAATATTCTTTCGCCCTTTGCACTATCTATATTTTAAATGATCATTAGGTACATGTGGCTAATGGGTATAATACTGGACAGTGCAGAAGAGAACATATCCTTGCTAGGCAGGTGCTGTGCCAGCTATAGCCCTGGCCCCAAGAGGACATGTCCTTTATCACAGAAAAGTCTACAGAATGCATTGATTAGACAGCAGAAGAAATAAGGAAGGAAAGAGCTGTTCTTGCCTGGGAATGGACCGAGTGGTTTCTATGCAGCTTAATGGTTTCCTGGCAGGTGGAGGTCTCCGGACGGGAAGATGGGAAGACTCCAATTGCACACAAGGAGAGGTGCACCCCACACCTCGGTGTTTGCAGCAGAGACAAGGAATTTGGGGCGACTCCAACAGGGGCTGGCAAAGGAACTACTTGCCTGGACAATGAGGATGTTCACAGCGAGACAGACAAATTGAAGTTCAGAAGCCTGTCGCAGGGAAATGGGAAAACCTTCCTGATTCCTCCTACGTGGGATGGATTTGCAAATATTCACCAAAACACCATTTTTTGCTGACTAAGCTTCAGATTCAATTTGAAAATTTTAGAACTGCAAAAATGTTCTATTTCTTGCTTAGCAACATATATGAAAAGAATTGATGTCTGATATCAGTCAATGACAGATATCAGATGTACCTGACATCATCTACGATATCCTGAAACAGCAACATCTATTATCTACATGAATATAAGCAAATATACACATTTGGTTACATGTTTCCTCTGTATAGAACTATACATTACTCTAGAATACATATTGCACATGCACACACACACATCCACACACACTTCTCCCCTTAGCAGTGCTCACATCTACGAATCTTCCAGTTACAAGCCCAGAGTGTCTGCAGACACAGAGGTGAGGGTCAGAAGTGTTGTGGAAATGCTGCCCCTCCTGTGCCTCTGTGTGTACCACTGCTCTCACACGGACCACTTAGCAGCCTCCGCTCCAGCCTGGTCCACTGCAAACCCATTCTATACACTGCAGGAGCCTGATTGCCTTACAGCGTAAACCTGAGCATGTCAGAATCTTTCTTTACACCTCCTCCACTATTATCTGTTTCCTCAGGAAAACGTCTACAACCTAAACATAGCCAGGGAGTGTTTACAGCCTGCAGCTCCCAAATATGCTAGCCCCAGCTTTCCATGTTCCTTTACCAAAACTCACAAAGGTGATAATCACTTATACACGGGCCCAGACAACTGTCTGGCATTTAGCAGGGAGAGTTCAAAACACACACACACACACACACACACACACACACACACACACACAAAAACCACTACAAAGTACCAGTGCTCTGCTGATAACAGGAGACAGAGATGATGTGTGGCCCAAGCCCCAGAAGTCCCTGCCTCGTAGAGAGCACTCCTGGCTGAAGGTGTCTCTTGGCAGACGTGCAGCTCATACACTAGATTTCTGGAAGTGCTGGGCATGTTTTTTTTTTTTTTTTAAATGAAAACTAAGTGATGGACCCAGAACTATCTGTCAAATTAGTCATTTATATCATTTATAAGTCCGACTTCAAAATAAAGTCATTATTGGATAAATGGAGATCCCATCAAATTAAAATTCAGGAATTAACTCTTCAAGACACCTGTGGTACTCCTCAAAGGTGTAAGGTCTTCAGAAACAAAGAAAACTTGAGAAAAGCAGACAAAACCTGAGAAAAGGAGACAATGCAGGTAAAGGTAACGCAGTGCCCAGCTGAGGCCTGGAGGATCAAGGATATTTGGTAAAATCTAGGGAAATCTAAAGGAATTCTAAACTTCAATTAATGATGTATTAGTATGAACCCATGAATTGTGTCAAATAAACCACAGCAATTAATAGTAAGCACTGGGTACTGTGTATACATGAATTCTGTATTTGTGTCTCCATGTTTCTGTAACTCTTAAAAGTATTCTAAAAAGTAAAGATGAATGTTAAAAGTTAGGGGATGTTAGTAATATAAACAGACTTCTGAGTGGAGGAGCAGCTCTCTGTGGCTCAGATCAATTTTATTATTCTTGCTGAGACCCTATTTCCTCCCGCAGTACGGCAGTTGGAAAGAACACAGCGTACCTTCCTACAAGTTTCCAAATGCATGAATTCAAATAGAGAGACAAAAGACTAAATCCACAGCTGTTGCATTAGTTGGACCAAGAATTGTTTCAGCAGACTAAATCTCGTTCTGGAAATTAAGACAAAAAACATATTGGGGTGTGTGTGTGTGTGTGTGTGTGCACGCTTGTGTGCATGTGAGTGGGTGTCTGAGGTGGGCACTGGTTTGAGAGCTGAAGAATATTGTGTGCCCTCTGACTAACTGATTTAAAATACTTCCAAGATCTAATGCACTGACAGCAAGGTGGCCTGAGCTATGGTTTTCCTTGTAAGTGATTCATTAGCTTGTTGCTAAAAGACAGATTATTAAACAATCTCAACATTTCTGTTCCTCTGCAAGAAACCTTGCAACAATGACTTTGACACAGACCTAAAACCTTGAGAAGACAAAAGCAGGACACATGCTCACCAAGGAGGAAGCAGCATTTTATTGGTCACTTAAAGACCATGTCTCATGGAGAGAGGTTAGGACATAAAATGAGTGAATTTAAGATGAAATAAATGTCAATGAGGTCATTTCCCATGGATAGAGATATTCCAAGCCTTTTCATTTAATTCACAAGATGAGCTTCTAGGATACAAGTGCAAGAGCGGTGAAATCAAGGGGAGGTATCTGTCCTTTTTTATTTCTTTGATTTATCAGTAAAGGAATCTTTGTTATTGGGCAAAGGTACATGAAAATTATGAAATACATTCTTCCTTAATGAGACTTTGAAAAGCAAAAGCAAATGTTTCCAAATACATTAAATGTTCTACAGATAACATTTCTCACTTCCAAGAGAAATCGCTTCAGCCTACTTTTTGGAACCACCTAAATAGATCTTGAAGGTATCATATATATGTACTGTCTAAAGTGAACCACAGCTCTAAGATATGAATTCGTCCAGATCTTTGTTTTCTCTCCTTTTCCTTTTCCTTTTCCTTTTTCTTCCTTCCTTCCTTCCTTCCTTTCTCCTTTCTTTTCTTTTCTTTCTTTCTTTCTTTTTTTCTTTTTTTTCATTTTGGTGCTGTGTGTTGCTGGGGACTGAACTCAAGAGCCTTACCCATGTCAAGCATGGACTCACTCTACTACTGAAGTACACTCACAGCTTATCTGTCTAAATCCATAGAATATAACAATCCGTGCTTTAGAATTCCACTTGAGATTTATATTAGTCTACCACTTAATGGATCCGTGCTTGGGCAAGTTATTTCACCTCTCTTTGGACTAACTTCCACTGATCTTTAAAATGGAAGCACCTGCTCAGTGGTAGAGTCCTGCTTAGCGTGCACAAAGCCCTGGGTTCAAGCTTTAGAACCAAAATAAAGAGAGTTAACTAACTAAACAAACAATAAAATGAGAGGAATACTACTAGGTAGGATTTATTTTTTAAATGCAAAAACATACACAGAGAACCTACAACCATGGTAAATTTCCACTATCTATAATCGTCACCCAAAACAGCAAAGTGTGTGACACTTTTGTCCATCTGCCCTGTGAAGGCAGTTTGGGAGCGGGGCACTTGTATCAGAGTTCTGTTAGTTCATACCCTTTCCATCTGGCCCCAGTGTGGATTTTGATTGACTTATTGTCTCTTTTGACATGCTAAAAGATCCTTTACATTCTATTTAGGTTTCAGAGACGGTCGGTGTATTTTGAAAAGCTTGAAAATGTCTAATAGTTGAAGTGCACAAGGTCTAACAGAAGTGACTGGATTCTTCTGGCTTGTAAATTCTTCAGATACATAGAGTGGAGTTCTGCAGTCAGCTTGTACTGATTGAAGAGAGCTGACCGCTAAATATTCAGCAATTCAGGGAATCAGTTGTGAAATATAGTCATTATTAATTTGACTTGCAGAAACTTACCATTGAGAACTCACATTTGAAAAGGGAATAGAGAACACTAATGATTTTATAATGATTTTACTGTATTTCACAATTACTTGAGATCTTAAGACTGTTCTTTTATGGGATGCTGGGGAACGATCCTAGGGCCTCGTGCATAGAGCTAAGTGCTCTCCTGCTGAGCTATGTCCCTGCTCTGACACTGCTTTTGTGACTGCAGCCTGCTTTGGTGTGCAGCCTGGCAGGGACACCACAGAACCCCACAATGCTGCTGCCATCTGTCTCATCCCGGCTCCACCTCTCAGGGCCAGCACGTTGGGGGTGAGTCTGCCACAGTGGAAGCAGCCTCACCCCAGAAACACCACAAATCAGGGCTGGATCCCTAGATCTCAGAAACTGATGAAGAAAACACAGCAATGCAAATTCCATTCAAAATATGTCAGGTAGCAGGTATTACATTGCAAGACACAAAAATTTAGGAAATCAACGACTAGTATTTAAAAACCCTTGATTCTCCAAGAAAGTGACATATATCATTGTTTCACTTAGCCTAATTAATGAGCGTGAATGAAGATATATGTTGATATTCACTCTGAAGTTATATTTTATTGTGTTGTCATCACAGATTTACTATGAATATCAGAATTGGCTCAAAGAGTAAATGCCTATGAAAATAAGACATCTATATTGAATTTACAATGAGTTTTGCTATTATTTTTATTCTTATATCACTGAATTCAGAATTTGTAATAAACACACACATATGTATGTATGTATACACAGAGAAAGAGAGTTTACCATTAAATATTTACTATTACCTCACTAGAAACAGACAAATAAAACTATGATTGTACGTTGTTTACATGAATACATTTGCTTTGTATCATTTAATGTGGCTCCTAAACCATATGGCTATGGAAATAATTTCAAACTGTTCTGAGGTGCTTGGCATTTCACTATAGAAAATAATGTGCTGCTTGATATTTGACTACGTGCAAGTGAGAAGAAAGAGACACCAGGACTGAGGATTCTGGAGACAGACTGCTGGAGTTCAACTCCAGCCTTGCTACATATACATATAAGGTCTACACACCAAGTGTTTAATTATTTAATGGGTCCTGAAAGAACCAAACAAAAGCTGCTGCAGTGTAAAGATAAAGAAAAACAGCAACAGACAGCAGACAACAGACCCCAAAGCACTCACTGGAACTCAAATTCATTGAGATGTCCTCTGAGATATTTTAAGGCTGGAAAGTAGAAGTGGGGAGCTGTATCATTGCACCAAAGAAAACCAGAAATCACACACAACCCAAAGGTTCCATGAGTCTACACAGTGAATATAAGAAATCTCACAACTCAAGGCTCATGCAAACATCTTCACCTAGGCAAGCCTAGTAACGTTCTCTCCGAGTTTATAGCTTCTCATCAGCTTCTGATAGTCAGAACCAACTGTGCAGAAACACAGTTTTCAAGTTGGTTGATCTTTGTATGTTGGTTTGGTATATAACGTCATTTAATATGATAATATTAGGTTCAAATGTCTTAAAATCCCAGAAGGAAAAAAGTTTCATACTACTGAAAGCAGATTGGCCCAAACCAGTGAGGTGAGCACAGAAAAAAAATTGTAAGTGACCCAAGTACAGTCCACTATGGCCCAACTGTGGTACCACCAAGGACTACCAACAGTATGGGGAATAATGTGACTATACTCTTCAAAGGGCTTAGCATCAGATCTGGTGACATCTGATGGACATCCCTTGTTAGCAGTCTTATTTCAGAAAATACACCATGCATGGTGGTATACTCTGTAATCCCAGCACAAGGAAGACTAAAGCAGGCTCACGGTGAGTTTAAGTGGAGCCTTGGCTACATGGTGAGTTTAAGTTCAGCCTGAACTGCATAACAAGACCTCATCTCAAAAAAAAGGTAAATAAATAAATAAAAAACGAAAAAGTACTGAATAAAACCTAGCTTGACCTTATATCTCAAAAGACTGGAGAGTTAATGCCTCTGATTCTTTGTATCTGAGATATTGCTATCACATGATCTTCTCAGTAATTTTGGAACTTGACCATTGTGCGGGACACACATGTTCTCAACAAATGATGATTCAAACGTTCTCAATAAGCAGTGATAGTAGGGCTGGGGATTTAGCTCAGTGGAGTAAGCACCCATCTGTCAAGCAGAAGGTCATGAGTTAGACCCCCAGTACCCCCCCCCCCAAAATGCTGAATACTAAGAGAATACACTGTTACTATAGAAAGGATGCAAGTGCATTTATTATGTGCCAACTAGGTTTTCAATTTGTCTGTAGTTGATAAAACTATGATGCACAGAAAGGCTGAAGCACCTTGTTCAACTCCAATGAGGCTGAAATTTTCATTCTTTTCACCCTGATTAAGCTGCCTGCTTCCCGTAAACTAAAATTTGTCTGTAAAGAATTATACAACTCACAAGAACACATTCACATGTCAAGAGAAAAAAGGATTACCTAATTTCAAAAGAACAGATTGATGACCTCTTTGGGGGATCACGGGAAAGGGCTGAGTATAAGTACAAGAAGTTAGACAAAGGACCAATTGACTTATCTCCTCGGACCTGCCCCCAGACCTCTCTGCTCACCTCCAGGTTACCACACAAAGTTGGTTTCCATTTTGCAGCAACAGAAAACAATGCCTAAATTAATTCTAATCCTATCATCTGCACATAACTGGGTGCTAATTTTACTTATTTTGTGTTAATATTTTCTTTCCCTACATTAGCAAGAAAGAAAAGAAAGAAAAAAAAAAAACTGCCCTAAAACAACAGCAACAAAACAGATTATCATTTGCATCAACCTCCATGGTTTGGACTCCTAACACTTGTATAGATGGTCACTTGCTTAGCTCTGTTTTTAGTTTGGATTTTTGGACTTTATGACCTCGAGAAAGCAATCTGCGATCAGTAGAAACCATACTTTGAGTTTTAATCTTTGGTATTGTTCCCAGGCTAGTGACATGAATCATGATAAACCACATGGTTGTGATCCTAAAAGGTGACAGATAACACACCACAGTGGGCTGTGGGGCCAGACTAAGGGATTTGTTAGGTTCTGTGGATTTAATGTATTTTCTGTTTAGAATGTTTTCAACTTACGGAGGGCTTAGAAGGAGCCCTCTTGCACATCAAGGGCATCTGTACATCGATAGCTAACAACTGACTTGCATCACCTCTGACATTCTTCTTGCATTCACTTCCCAAGGATCAGTTGAAATATGAGAGCAGGTTTTTCAATGTTTATTTGCTACTTAAAAAATTACATCAAACACGGTACCTTAAGACGTGATCTACAGGTTTTCCTGTGAAGGGCCACAGAACATCTATATCCTAATTTTGAAAGCCACGTGGTCTCAGTCATATATGCCATCACCCTTGACACTTGTCTCATCCTCAGATAATGGTTTGTGTGAGGATCCCAGGTCACAGAAGCTCGTGGTGCCACTGAAACACAGAACCAGTGACTACAAGCAAAGAATTATTCATCATACAAACTTTGGTTGACTTTTAAATAGCTGCCAGCAATCTACTGGAATACAAGGATAGACAGACAGACACCTCTCCCCTTCAGAGTTTACTATACGTTATGAGATAGTTAGGACAAAAGAAGATAATTTCAGAATTATTATAAATTCTATGTTAGACATATGAGTAAGCAAGGAATCACAGGAAGACACTGGGGAATGGGTTAAATCTAGGGAAGTTGAGGGAGCCTTCAGAGAGCTTTAAAATGATCACTATCATATTCGATAAAATCTTAGTGAATAAGGAAAGACTGGAAGGATGGAGGAGATATAGAAGGAAACAGTAAGGAAAGATGAGGAGCAAGGGTCAAGGTTTGACCCGAGGTGGGAAAAGCTTGGCTTATGAACAGCTGTGCAAGAGAGGAGCAGGGCTGAAGAGTCCAGGAGGAGTTAGGTCAGAGGCTCTGAGTGACAGGTAAAGCTGTGCCTGCAGCGCAAGACAGCACTCTGGGAGCCTCAGGCAGCAGGGTCACAAGTTCAATACCACACTGGGCAAATTAAAGCCTCAGCAATACACTGTCTCAAAAAAAAAAAAAAAAATGGACTGCAGGTAGGCAGCAAGCCTGCATTAAATCCCCAGTGAAAAAGCAAAGAAAAGGAAAGAAGAGAGAAAAGAGTCCAGTATGTATCTGGTAGTCAAGGGATCTGAAGCAGAATTTCTGAATGGTAGGAACTTAGTAGAAGCAGAGAATATAAATTGGTCAAAGAAGAAACTAAAGACAGTGGTATCTATTAAGTACTGCATAGAAGAATGGATAACAACTTAAGGAAAAAAAACTATTTTAGCATTTTCTGGGTATTCATGTTGTTCAGAATGAAGGACTCTGGGAACTTGAGTTTAGAGCAAGAACAAGACATAGGAAGAGTACTCAAAGACAATGAATACAAGGTGTGTGGCTCTACATAAGACCACTTGAATGAACTGTGTTCCGAATGAGTCTCAAGAGTTAACTTGACCTTCAAGGACTGAATGGCTTTCTTAATGGACTTTCTGTATAATGAATCTTTTACTGAAACTTAATACATTCTTGACCCACAAAGAGGCATTCTGTTATTGTTTTGTTTCACTTTTTCACTCCAAGTAATAATTCATATTGGTGAAGAATGTAAGGTTTTTTAAACATGTTTTTGAAGGATCACTTATTTCAAATTATACGACTAATATGTATTCATTCTAGAAAGTTTTCCAATGAGTGAAGATGACTCTTAAAAAGAAGTGTGAAAGAATAGAACCTGTCCTGTCAGGCTATCTTTCTCACTTTCCTTCATTTCCCTTTTCCTTTTGTTCTACAAAACAGTGAAGAATCATTGTCCTACATTGGACACAAATACACAAAGGTGATGACATAAAAATTAATGTTAATTTTGCTCCTCACAAAAGACTATAGTTAACGTTATAGAGCAAAAGAAACTGATCTAAGAACCATGGAGATTATAAGTTGAAATTTCAGTGCTTTGTGATGCATGATATAAAGATTCTTAGCTACTGTGGTCTGCCTGCATCCTTCATATCCACCCCAACTACACACACATGCACATCGCTTGTAGGTACATTCACACATCTGCACAAACACACATGCACACTTAAATGCATGTCTATATACCCACACAAATGCTCACATATTTGCATATATACAAATACTTGTATGTACATGTGCAAATATCAAAATGTTTACATATCTCTTCACAGATGTTTACACATAACTCTACAACACAGGAATATATGCATGGATGCCTGTCTATCTCTCTAGCCACAAATGAGCATACATATATGTACCAGGCCTTTTTTTTTTTTTTGGTACTGGGGATTGAACTCACCACCATGTGCTTGAGAGCAGGTGCTTATGCCGCTGAGCTAAATCCCCAGCCCTGCACCAGGCTTTCTTACACTGCAGTCTTTGTTGATGGTCTAGCCTGGACCCTAGTTATATGCCTAGTCATGTTAACTGGGCTACTTTCCATTCATCTTCCAAGACGTGTTCAGACCAGGTGTTGTTCAAAAACCTCTTTTCGGGACCAGCCTCTGTGAATACCTACATCCCTGCAATGCTCACTTCATTTAAAATGATTTATCTACTGATTCATTTTTTACATTAGATTATGAGTTCGTGAGAAGTAGAGTTTTGATTTTATTACTAAATCTCTAAGAATTAATATAAAATCAAGCAAATAATACATGCTTGATGGATAGCTGGGTGTCGTGGTATGCAGAATAGGAATGGTGATGGTGTTATTAATAATAATATGGCTGTCTCCAAGGCCATGAGCACAGTGGGGGTTGGCTGTTCCCTGGGGAAGCTGCTCTAATGAGTATGTCTTAATTTCCTAAGTGTGAATAGTACCTCTGTGCAGTTCTTAACTTGCTACGGTTATTGTCTACCTGCTATTTTGTATTACCATTGAATTCAATGTTTTCTTCACCTCCTATTTTAACACGTCTTAAAACCAACTTTTCCTGGTGAATTATTCATAATACATTTTACATGGGTATAAGATAATTGACCTTATCTGCAGGAGCCACCTGTAATCTCCCTCTGTAATAATTAACTCTCAGATGTGAGCTATTATTTAAGGGTAATGGCTTTTCATCAGTTTGGCAATATATTATTGCTTAACAGGTTCATCTGATTCTGTAATTCACAATTGGCTATGTAATTTTCCCTTAAGTCTTAACATCTGATAGCTAACTCTGTGTCCCCAAATACTTAGGGTCTTTCAATTTGCATATATAAGGAAAGCTTCCTCCGCTTTTACTAATTGCATTATTCATTACTTCTGTTATGACATCAACATTCTAAGACTTATCCCAGAATCTCAGCTCATTCTGATTCATATCTTTATATTTCTTCTTAAATAATCATCAAAGCTTGATGAGTTTTTATCTGAAATTTGCTTGCAAGTTTATCTCCATGAATGATAGTGGCAAACTCCTCTATTTAGACTGAGGCCAGACCAGAATCTGAACTCAACTGCTCTCCTCATGCTTTCCCCTCAAATCCTTTGTGCTGATTTTTACCACCAAAGGGGAAATTCTAAAATATGAATCAGGCCACACCACTTCACTGGTTAAAGCATGCCTGGCCTGCCAAAGTCCTCAGCATCCACTTGCTCACAAAAAATAAATTACAGCAGCGATGCCCAAAATAGTATTGTCAAAGGCTCTTTCAACGTTACACTTCAAAAAACTAAGTGCCAAAGTTAGGCAAAGCGGCCGCCTGTATTTGCAATTAGTTACTCAGGAGACTGAGGCAGGAGGGTGAGGCTCACTCATTGAGTGAAGGGTTTTAAGATCAGCCTGGGCAACTTAGTGAGAACTCATCTTAGAAAAATAAATTTTTTAAAGGCCAGTTATGGAGTGTTGTGGTTGATGATGATGGCAACTACTTTGAAACTTGGTGGAAGCATCAGGTTGGAGGGAGAGATTTGTGGGAAGAACTTAGCAAAAAATATCACATAGATAGCGACGTTTCCTCTGATAGTCACAAGAAAAAACAGTTCTAGAAAGAGTGTGACCCTGGGAATCCAGTGTACTTGCCATGAATATGGGAGCTTTATAAATATGGACCCCATCCATTTAGAATAAAATGTAGTTGAGTGAATTCTTTACTCCTTGAGTGATATTTTTATAACTAAATGTCAGCTTCAATTCAAGCCAGTAGGGTAAAGGGAGAAGATTAATCCATGAAGGAAACAGTGCATTTCCCAAAACTTTAGTACTCTAATTGGATGTGTTTTTTACTACTGATTGCAAATGAGTTTTATGCAAAGGTTAAAATCAGGAGGTTGTAAAAGAGAAGGCAGGTGATGTGGAGAAAAACAGCAATTTTCCATTTTCAGACATTCTGTAGCTCCAACAGTGCTTCCTGCCTCCCCTTCCCAGCTTGTTCTGTGACTTCTGTGTACAGGAAATACTAAAAGCTCTGAACATAGCAATTGCTTCCTGTGATTATCCAGCACCTTCACAGCAATGTTCTCTAAGTGCTACAGAGAACAATTTAAGAAAATGCAGTTTTGGAGGCAAAAGAATCCCATGAACCATAATGGAATATCTAGAGCTGGGCACTTTAGATTAAAAATTAAAAGTTAATGTTTAAAGACTTCTGCCGAGTGTTGAAGAGTGTGAAACTCTGTAACAAAACACTTAATACCTATTTAGGGAAGCCTAACTGTTAGCTCTACCTGCAGCCGTTTGAACAAACTGAATTACCTTTAAGGGACGAGTTACACATAGGAATTGTTCCTAGTCCACAAGAATGAGGGTCTTTCTTGCAGTGAAACACGCCTGGCAGGAGATTGTTACGGTTTGTGTCCAGCTGTCCTCCCAAAGCCTCATGGGGTCATATGGTTTTTATAGAGGTGGCTGAATCTAGAGTATGTGATTGATTCATTGTGCGATGGTGGGATTAAGGGTGCTGGGATTTAGGGTGGATGATTGCTGGATCAGCCCACTGATTGGATACACATTTCCTTAATTTCAGTAGACTGGATAAAATACAAGGGACAGAAAGAGGCTGGTGTCTTTGCTGTCTTCCCCTGCCATGAACTGCTGCCCCTCTGCCATGTGCCACCTTGCCTTGGACCTAGCCAAACACAGGCTGAAACATCTGCAGACTGTTAGCTAAATAAACCTTTCCTGCTTCACCTCTGCAGGTCTTGTATTTTGTCTCAGCAATTAGAAAAGTAATGAACACAGCTGGGTAGTCTCACACTCCCTAATCTTAAACTTTTGAGAGATCTTACAGGTAGCTCTGTCCTCTACCCAACCCTCCACAGCTCTGATCACCCAGCTACTGACCTGAACACCTAGCAAGAACATGGCCACAAACTGGACCAAGCCTTCCACTCTCAGCTCAGTATCTGGATTACAAACAGAACTACAAAATAAATTGCATTTCTACCACTCAAATGTGTGTTCTCTAAGTTTTACAGCTGTGAATAGTAGCTGCCTAGGGTTTAAATCGAGTTTAAATTAATTAAAATTATATAGGACTAAAAATTGAATTCTTCATTCACAGTCACTACATTTATTTCAAATGGTCCTTAGCTACGAGTGAGTAGAGGCTGCCACACTAGCAGTGCACTGGGAGACCACTGCACCCATCGCAGTGAATTTAATTCAACAGTGCTCATTAGAGAACGTATTTGGGATTTCTAAAAAGTCATTTCAAGCTTGTATTGTACTCCCCCAGTAACCAGTAAATGCGCAATGACCTCTCTTAACTCCTGTTACATATGATGCCTGCATATTAAACAGATTGTATCCCAGCCTCAAAGATGTAGTGCTTCACTTGTACATTGCCATGTGACCAGGTATCCCTAACTGCTGTGGCTTGAAAGAACTATTTTATTATGTCTCCAAACTCTACTGTTGACTGAGTCTCAGTGGGATCCTTTTCTAATCTTGTAATTCAAACTTCTGCAGTCGAGTGGCAGCAGGGGTTGGATGACTAAGAAACCTGCACCCCTGTATCTGGCTTGTGCCAAGGGACAGGGGACAGGTAGGGCTCAGCTCCTTCTTTTTCCTCTCTCTCCTTCACACTCCCTTCTGCAGGGTTTCCCCATGTCTTCTCCTCCTGCAAATGGGCCATTTTTAGTGACTGTTTACCACCTCCCTACATGACATTATTCCACAAAGCGCTCTACTACTTGGGTTCACAGTTCTCTAAATTCCCTCAGGGCTGACGTGCTTCTAGTCTTCCAGGCTTCATGTAAGTGTAATGCTGTCCTTCAGATCCTTCTTGAGTTCATACTCCCTTATCTACCCTACTCCTCCAAGATATATCACGCTTCCTAAAGAAAGGGATTTTATCCTAAATATAGATGCTCCTCAATTTAAGACAAGGTTGTATTTTACCCACTGTAACTTGAAAACATCCTAAATAGAAAATACATTTACTTCTCCTAACCTGCCAAGCATTCTAGCTGAGCAGCACTGCCTGGCATGTGTGAATTGTTCAACTTCAGGATCAAAGGGCTGACACGGAGCCAAAGCTGCTGCCTCTGCCCAGCGGCATGAGCAGATATAACAGAACGTAAGTCACCAACCAGAGAACAGATCCACATTCGGAATTCCCAGCTCTTACTGCAAGGTCTAACATTTTCTCACCATTGTAAGGTCAAAAACCATCAAGCTGGGGACTGTCTGAATTAACATCTATGGATTTCTCCCCAACCTGTAGCATTTAGCTGAGCACACTGCACAAATGAAGCCTTTCATAAAGAAAACGTGGAATGGAACACACTGCTGCCCCAGACAGCACTGTCTATTCCAAAGTAGAAGAATGCCCGTGCATCTCTACGGAAGGCTGCATCGCGGTGGGGTTTCATGGGCCGTGGGTTAAGCCCAGGTTCGACTTCACAATGCCTTCTGTTCTCCTGAAAAGAATTGTGTTTTTCTTCACAAAAGTGTGGAGGGAACTTCAAACTATGAAAAATGAATTAATGAATAAGAAATGAAAGAAGGGCAAAAGATAAGAACTGAGAATTATAGCATGAGGCCTCTAAAGCTTATATGGCTTAGGAGTTCCGCATTTAAATTTATGTGCTCTTTCCAGTTGCTCACAGAAACATCCAATAACACACACACACACACACACAAACATGCACACACACTCACACATGCACACACATTCACACACATACTCAGGCTTATTTTAAGTGCTGGGTGTCTCTAGACTCTTAAAAGGCATTAACCACATAGACACTTGCCAATAAAGGCTGCCGAGATAATAAATTGCACTCATTTTAGAAACCTCAGTTGTAAGCAGTGCAATTTGCTCTACTGAAAATCCAGATTTTAGTGATTCAGGATTGAACACCATAAAACTGCTTTTATTGGCAGTAAAAATATTTTCACTACCTCAAGTCATCACAAACACCAAATGTAACTATTTTTCTTTCAATGCAGAGATTCTGGGATACTCAGCCTCATAACCTACAAGGAAGAAATTTTATCAGCTGCCTTAGCCTTTGACACAAATATTTCTATAGGTGATTGAGATGATCGATGTGGGTACTACGAAATAAAGTGTAAGCAGAAATGGGCCATTTTACAGTATTTATTCTGCACAACCTCCAAAATAGTGGAGAAGGCGAGAGCTGAGACAGGAAAATGGAAATAATATGTCTTCTTTAATTTATTAAGAGGCAAAAGAGAAACGCAGCCCTGCACTCCGGCAGTTGGAATTAAAAGTGCATCCGAGGGGATTTCCCTCCAGGAGCACCTCAGCCCTCCGCTATTTACATTTTGAAGATCAAGAGGCATTATTAAGCAATGGCAAAGCTTAATATCCACCTCAGAGGACAGACACACAGAAAAGCACTCAAACAGTTTTGTTCCCTACGGCTGACACTAGGGATGGGAGGAGTAAGAAGCACCAAGGAAGGGGCCTGACATCGACCTACAGATGCACTGACGCCTGGCAATGGACCATTGAGGCTCTAGGGCCAGGCGACACGGACTTGAGCTTCGTCTTCAGTACTCACTGGTTCAGTCACCTTGAGCAAGGTGTTTGTCCTCTCAAACGTCCTTGTCCCCGTATGTAAAATGTAACTAATAGTAGTTCTCACCTTGCAGATTTGTTGTGAGAAGTTAATGGCATAATGCACGTAAATCTGTTTGCACCTGTGTGGTACTTACAAAGAATTTATTCAGCATGATCTGTAGTTAACAAAGATGGGTTTTTCTCAAGGAATTTGCACAATTAAAACCACTCCACAAGGTGGTGCTATCTACACTTCGCACATAATGAAATTAAGTCTCAAGGTCACACACCCATCAGTCTTTTACTGACAGAAAAGTCCATGTATTAAACCAATATCGTCCCTAAGCCTACTGACATCATCATATTTAAAGAAAAAGGTTTATTTTGGTTAATGGTTTAGTTAGTTCCATTGCTGTGGGTCTGAAAGTGTGGTAGAAAATCAATGTGTCACCTTACAGAAACAGAGGGAGAGAGAGGAAGAGGGAGGAAGAGGGAGGGAGGGAGGGAGGGGGAGAGAGAGAAAGCCTAGAGGAAAGGCCTTGGGAACAGCCATAGTACCCAAGGTCACATGCCCATGACCTGCTCTATTAAACTAGACCTATCTCCTATTTCCATCACCTCTCAAAAATGCCATCAAGCTACGATCTCATCAACAAACTAATCGACTGATGAATTTAGAGCCCTCATAATAAGTCACCTTTCAAAATCCCCACTTCTGAACATGTGAAACTTCTATGGGACAGTTTAGACCTAAACCATAACAAAAAGTAGCCGTTTCCAGTCCACATGAGACAATTAACTCTCCAAATACCAAACAGTCACAACCAGGGTTTTGGCATATCATAAGGGTGAGTAAAATTTCAACAAGGCAAATGTTCCCCAGAAACTCTGTGAGTAAATAAAAGATAGCATAAGTAAGACTTGGCATTTTTACTGCAATATACTGCATTTAGTACATACTTAGTAATTAAGATTGTCAGCTGTGGACTTACAGCCCCTGGCGCAGGTGAGTTCGCGTCATCTGAGTGACCACAGCCCTCCACCACAGACTGGTGCTTCCTGTCGGTTAGGGACCTTCTGCTTACTTGGTGAGCTCTGGCTCCCTTTCCCAACACAGACTCTAAACTGTGACAGTGGGTCTAATGGGCTGTTGTAGTTTGCTAATTTACCTATTAATTTTGCAAATGGCCTGTTTCATGGAAGATAAACCTTACACTTTGGAAACATGACATTCTTCAGTACAGTCTGGCTCTGAGGAACCCCAGGTCTTGAGCAGAAAAAGAAAAATGAATTGTCCGTGGTTTCATTTCACAACTTACTGCCTCCCCAGTGGCACCATTCAGACAAAGGCATCACTCCGTCAGTGAAGTTAGGTGATCAGTATGTCAGTAAACGTTAGTTGTCTAACATTTAGCCAGACTGGCTAGATTTCTTTTCTTCTCTATAGTCAGGAAAACAGTGACGATCTCGTTACATATATAACCTACTATGTCCAGACTTCAGTGGGGAGTAGACTGTAACATGAGTGAAGCCACAAACATCACCTCGCTTCTGGCGATTAATGGGACAGGAAGTTAAACACTGATGACTTTGGTGAGTAATTCTTTACGTGTTTACTTGTTGAAAACTCCAGCAGTAGCCAATCACGCAGTCCAAAGTGGAAACCTACACCATGTGTGGGGAAAAGGTAGACACACAGACTCTCAAAGCAGGTGTTTATATTTTGGCCATCTTTGACTTACAAAAACTCATCAGTAATTCAGATAACACATAAATTAATCTTTTTCATTTTCTGAAAACAGTAACACTTTACCCCAGTAAAGTTTCTTGAAATTACAAAAAGCATCTTAGCTGGAAATGGTAGCATTCACAAAGCCAAGGACCAGCACCCCAACCAGGTCACAAGAACCTATCTCAAAGCAAATAAACAAACAAACAACAACACGCACTTTAAATACACACAAAAATACCACTAGCTCTCCCACTGAGGCAACCACAGAAAGGTAGTCACTTTGGAGGGATGAGAACGTTTATGATGATCATTTAGTCATTTACACTTAATAAGTATTTACATGAAACTGTGTTAAGTACATAACTGGCATTATAGTTTTGTACCTTTAATTATACAACATGTTTTTCAGCCATTGGCAACAAGACACAATTCATTCCAAACCCTATCTAGAGGATGGGGTTACAGCTCAGCGGTGGAGTGCCCGTCTCCCATATGTGGGGAGCCCTGGGTTGTATCCTCGATATGAAAACTTACAATCATCATCCTAATAATGACGGCAGAGATCTGCGACAGTGACAAGTACATGCGATCCCACCTACTCAGGAAGCTGAGGTGGGAGGCTCAGTGGAGGACAGGAGTTTGAGACCAGCCAGGGCAGCAGAGCGAGACTCAGTCTCAAAAATAAAAACAAACAAATAAACAAAAACTAAACTGAAAAATTAGTACACAAAAGCATCAGCATTTCTGGTGAAATTTCAGAGAAACTTGATACATTTACTCCCAATTCAAAACAACAAAAATACAGGCAAAACAACTGAAATCAATCATTTTAGGACTCTAGCAATTAACCTATGGCACACGAGGAAATGAAAATTTCCAGTCCAAGTGAAGCCACTGAGCTCCAGTCAGATAAGGACATCTGTCACCTTCTCATTCGTCCTCCTGTGCTGGTTCTTTAGCTGCTCCCCAGGAAAACTGCAGTCATGGACAGCGGGGAGACCCGTGCCCTTCTGGGCTGTGCTAAAGGACCATCATCAAGGTACACTTGAAGCTTTGGGCCGATTGCATTCCTCTTGGCAAATCTCTGCTCCCACAGGGTGACAGCTATACAGCTTAACTCTGCTCAGCTGGCTTGAAAAAGTGGAAGGACCAAATCCCTGGCACTACAAACTACCGCTGACTGAGGGAATAGCTCAGTGAGTTAACAGCTCAGAACTGCAAGGCAGTGAATTCAACTGGGGTGAATGAGGGCTTGGTGGAGAATTAGTAGGAAATCCTGGGTAACCCGAAGAAAGTGGAAACCTTAGAGAAGTTCCTACATGTTCCTGGTGATCTCCAGGTTTCTGTCACGTGTAAGAGAATGCGCTTCCTGGAAAAGTAGAGAGAGAGCACCATCCCTTCATTCCTAGCTGACCTCAGTACTGCACAAGGGCTAGTGAAGATTAAGTCTATCTCTTAAAATACCTGAAGTCCAAGTGCCCCTTTCACTCTGATCCCCTTGGCAAAAACTGGAAGATACAAAGACAGTACTTACAGCAATCTTCTGACCAACCAGTGGTTTATCATTAAATTATACTGACCCAGGTATCACCTCTATGTCTACAAAAAAAAAAAACAAATAAAAAATTTAAAAAGTAAAACCAAAAACTATCCGAGAGTTTGGAGGCCACAAGCTGATAGAAATAGAGAAATACAGAATTGGTGAGGGACAGTCAGTGAAGGAATACATGGTGACAAGAAAAACAACAGCAGTAGTGAACCACAGGATATGGAAAAATGTGATAAATCTGTAACAATAAATTAACTAAAATGTCCATTTTCCATGAACAGTCATGAGTTACTCAATGAGGCAGGCATGTTTGTCACATGCACAGTAGAAAAAAAGCAGGAAATGTCCCTGGAAGGATCCAGATCTCAGACTTTGTAAACATGGAGCTTCAGGCCTACAAAAATCACTAGCAAAGGTGGCCCTTCCAAATCATAAGTCAGGTAAAAAAGCTAGTTTGTTATCTGGGAACTGTTGGTGTGCCCACTGAGCTCCAGACCGTGTGCATATGGTTGGGGATAATTCATTCTCACCTTTCTTGGACACTGTACTCTTATAGGTGACTCAGATTAGTAGAAGGAGAAAATGCATTGTTATGAGGAACAACTGCAGTGGGTGATGCTATGAAAGGTTGGAAGTTGAAAAACTAAGACTTTAATTTGCCCTGGGAGGGGCAGGGAGATACCGTACCCCAGGAGACATGACATCTGCTGAATCTTTAGGAACAAAGAGAAGTCTGGTTGACCTTTGTCTAAACAAAGATTTGAACAGTATATTTTTTTAAAAATTATCTGAATAGAAACACTAGATCTTTTTGGGGGGCAGGATATTCATTGGAAGGTCAGGTTATAAGTTTCACTCCTTCAAAACTTCAAAGTAGATTGCATGTGTGCTGCTGAAGTGAGCACCAAAGCAGACTGGAGAAGGCAGTGTGTCTACAAGGTAAAAAGCAGATGGAGGCCGAGGGATCTGGCTGCAGAACTGAGCTATTAGTTCACATTTTGAACACAGATAAACATGTAACTGGTGTAATTAATAAAGAAACGCATTTAGCTTTGAATACAAAAGAAACAGCAATGAGAAAGCGCATCATCATCCAGAAAGCTAGGTTCTAGGGTCTGATCTGGCACCCGGCGTGATTACATGAGAGGGAGATTCTTAGCTTCCATTCCCTCATGCGTAAAATGCAATTAAAGAGTGCCCGTGCTCAGGGTTGCTGTGAGAATCAACATCTGTGATTGCTTTGTAAGCTTTGAAGGGCTTTAAAATCAAGAGATGATACGATAATCGTATGAGTAATTATTTTCAATAGCAATAGACACGAAGATGGTGTGGCCAGCTATGCAGATCATGAAAAATAGGACCCCAGATCATAAACACTTTGTTGTTGACGTGTGCTACAGCTGGGGCCAGTTTTTAGCTCATTAAACTCTGGAGGAACTTTCATCTCAACTGTCATAAAGGTCCTTTCCAAACCGAAGGTGTCACATAAATTGCTGCCTTCCCAATTCATGCCTGTCCTGTGGCTATTTGTCCCTTCAATGAAGAGAGTATGTGTGGAGTTAACCGCTCTTGCTTTTCTCTCCTGTCGGAAACAGGTGTACAGCAGAAATACTAGTGTCTTCCCTGTCAGATGTTTGGGACTGCAATCAAAGGTATTCGTAGTTCACTTTGCTTGACAACCACTTACTATGTGTGCCACACCTAGCACTGTTCTGTGCTGTGAGGATGCAGAGAAGCGATCAGATATTATTTATCCTCCTTGAGGCAATTCATGTTAAGGCAAAGAGATAGAGAAACAATAGTTTCCAAACTAATGGACGGTAAGGCTGGAAAAAATCTCAGTATATGAATGTACGTAGCTCAGAGAGGCCAAATACCCAGCCCAAAGGCAGTCAAAGAAGGGCATACCAAGGTCAGGTCCACTTGCTTCATAGCCTTCCCTTTGATCAGCAAAGAACTCAGAGGGAAATTACAATTTCAGTGTTTCTACCCTCATGCCAGGAGTCCTGTTGAAACCGCCAGCTCCCATTAGAGCAGAGGCCTTGAACAAGGTTGAAAATCACGTCCTCTACTAGTTCCCAAATCCTCACATTTTGGAAGCATCTCCAGGATAGTAGAGGAAGGTCCTCCAAAAATCCATATTTAAAAACAAACAAAAAATGAGAATATTGTGGAAAAAAAAACAACCCAAGAAATGTTTAAGAAAAATAGTTGAGCCTCAGTAATTCCAAGGGTGTTTCCAGTTGCCCTCCCCAGCAGCACTGAAAACAAGCAGTCACACAAGTTTACTGGCCCAACATCCACCGCAGAGAGCAGAATGTCTGTGGAGCAGAGTGCTCCCCGTGAAGCCCCACAGCAGAACACCTTCAGTTTTGACTCTGCTCAAGGCTCCTCGAAAAACATTCTTCTTTAGCTGTCTCTGAGTTACCTGAGTCAGATCCGGCTCTGTGTAAGCAGCCCTCACCCAGGGCGTTTGTTGGAAACAGTCAGCTGGAATTGTTTAATATTGCAGCTGCCAGAGTAGTGATGTCATTTGGGAGTAATAAAAAGCTGACTAAAATAGTTAAAGGAAAAGTTGAAGATGTGCATATGTAGTTCTGTAAACTTCAGCATGTTTGTGGAGAACTCACAGTATGTGCTCATGGACAGGGTTGTACACATTCTCAGAAGAAATCTAAAAATGCATCTCCCTCACCTCAAGTAAGCCGCCATGGTGAGTGTTTAGCATGCATTCACATCCTTTCAGAAAAGTCTAGAGTAGGGAGAGATCCCTCACTGGTTTGGGGAAATCAAGGAAATGGGCTCGATAATTAGCTTCTAGCAATGTTGACTGAGCAGAAAACTCAGGGATCATACACAGAAAAGAATACAGAAAATTTCAGGATTAGTCACTGTGAAAACAAACATTAGCAGCAATTAAAATAACAAACAGCAACAAACAAAATTTGGAGGTGAAGAATATGAATTTTGGGAGTTAACTCATGTTTCTTTATTTCCAAATTTTTAAGAAAAATATTACAAGACACAAACAGGAAATTGTAGCCCATGGAATAAAAAGTAAAAACTCCTAGATGAAGTGCAAATGTTAAATTAATGAAACAAAGATATAAATTATTTTTCATAAATATGTTCAAAGAAATAAAGAAAAATTATTTAAAAATATTTCTATATATGGCAATATCTCAACAAATGAAGTATAAAGCAACAAATAGAAAACAATTGATGAGCTTGTAGCATAACGATATGAACTATATTATACTGAAACATACAAAGCAGAGAGAGAAACCAAAGCATATTGCAGAAATATTTTTGATAATTTGGAAATGAAATTAGCATTAGTGCAAATTTCACTGTTTTAAATTAAGATGCCAATATTAATTTAGGGCTAACTCATAGGAAAAAACTCAAATAATACAGAAAGAGAAATAACAAAGGAATTTGAAATATATACTAAAAAATACCCATTTAATAAAAAATAAAACAAGAATCAAAGACTGAAGTGGAAAAATGTTACAGAAAAACAAACAGAAATATGAAAGATGGACGTCCTATCAACAATTGCATTAAATATAAGTGGATGACTACATAACCCAGTCAAAAGGCAAAAGGCAGAAACATGGGAAAGCACATTTAAAACGTGTGAGGCAAATGTATTCCATCTGTAAGAGATCTGTGTCATAAGCGAAGAAATATATTGAAAATAAATGAACGATGAAATGATATACCATGTAGGCATAACTTAAAGACATTTTACCAAAGACAAGAAAGGATATTTTATAATTACAAAAAGGAAAAAGTCATTAGAAACTCAAAGTTACAAATATGTGTCAACAACTAAGCTCCCAAATCATAAACAGAAACAGAAAAACATTGAAGCAATAGACAATAAGAGTCAGAGAACTCTGTAGATAATAAGTAGAATTAGGCAAAAGATCAGCATAACAGGGATGCCCAAAGAACCCCACCCCACACATTATCTAGCTCTAACTGACATCAATAGGACACTGCAAGTATCCACTCACTGCAAAAACGCTGACCACACAGGAAACATTCTCCAGGATACAACATTTTCACGACTGCATTCAATCGATTTAAAACAGTGGATAAACCTTTAGCTAGATAAAGCAAGAAAAAAGAGAAGACACTGAAATTGTTATACTCAGGAATGAAAGGAGATACATCAGCTCTGTGTTTAGGGTGGGGGCAGGGGAGCAGGAAGAGGAAGGACTGAGCATACACAGGAGGTATTATTATGGGATGTTAAATGTTCTGAAACTAGATTGCGATGTCATTTACAACTCTATAAAATGTGACAGACTAGTGAGTTATATACATTGCAGTGGATACATCATGTTAAATGTGTATTAGTACAGCTGTATGATCAGTACTTTCTCATTGTGAAAATATTTTAGGACTTTGGAGTATAAACAAATCAATTTGAAATCTTCACTTTTTTCCCTTACAGGTGTGTAAGTTTACAGAAATCACTAGTTCTTTCCATCACTCAAGAGTGCCTCTAACGGACTCAGCTGTAGTGACTATAGTAATGGACCTGGTTTTCTAGCACAGTGACAGCATTCAATAAGCAAACACTGCTCTTATTATCCTGGTAGATACCTTATTATATATAAAATCAGATTGCAATAAACAAAGCTTATTGGGAATATTAACATGTACTTTCATACCTCAAGTCTCTTAGAAACATAAATTAGCTAAAATGTTTAGGAAATTAGGCTGAGAGCCAGGGAGAAAGATCTGTAGCTCACCAATACCATGGCAGTCTGTAAGGGTTCATTGCTACTATCCTATCAGTACTGCAGATTCTTAATTCAGTGCCGCTCATCTTAATCACCATCCTGTCATCCCCACAACTGTAATCACCAAATTAAACCCATTAAAAAAAGCATATTCCAAGCACATGCTAAGTTTTTAAAGCTGTGTTGATTTTTTAAGTGGATGTCAGACTTTAAGATTGAGTATTCTGACTGTTAAACCAAGATGACACCATTATTAGTAATAATAAACCTAATACTGTTAATAATAGCAGCCATTTAGAATACGTTAGGTCAGATTTACAGGTCCATTAAATGAAGCACCCAGCATATGGGTGAGGAGCTTCTCAGGAATGATTTTCTTTAATCCTCACAGCAAACTCCTTTTGCAGAGGAAGGACTACACCTCAGCATGATCGCGGTATTGACATATGGTCACTGAACTCTGTAAACAGCAACGTGGAGCTGGTGTTTATGTCCCTGGTCTTCAAGAAAAAAAAGGGGGGGTTATATTGTCTAATAAGCCTTTTTAAAAATAGAGACATTTTTGGGAAATCTAAGAAGGGTGCATCTATAGCTATACTTCCCACAGTATCATGAGGAGACGGAACCTTTCTAGTGCTTGATAGCAGCGATTATGCTGACAATTACATAAACAATGACGTAACAGTTAAAGTGAAAGACAGGTGATGGAAAGTCACTTGGTTATGCACAGGAGCTATGAGGCTTCTGGTGACAGCCTGAACACCTCTTTGCCGCCAGACCCTGCAGCAGCAAAGGAATAAAGAGTAATGCACTTATAGAAAAAAAAATGCTGCCAACTGGAGCTGAAGCCTGCAAGCACACATAAACACGTAAGTAAGGAAATTACACAGGAACATTAGGGCTTAAAAAACCCAAAGCAACGAAAGGTGATAAGCACTGCTGTGGACAGGAAGGCTTTCAATTTTAAACAGGGTTAGTAGTGAAGGCCTTGCTAAGAAGGTCACATTTATATAGAGTTGTGAAGATGATAAAGGAGCAAGACATAGGAAATTAGGACAGAGATTTGCAGACATAATATGTAAATGTAATTGTTCTAAGGTTTTGAATCTGACATCAAAATTCCAAATAAGAAAACAAAAAAAAAGGTAGATTGAATTTTGCCAAATTTAAATCACCTCAAAATTCATTAGCAAAAAGGTAAAAAGATACAGAATGAGAATAATATTTGCAAGTATACATCCTATAAGAGCCTCGCATTTAGGATACAGAAAGGATGCTTACAAAATACCATAAACAGACATTAATGTTTAAAAAGGAAAAGACTTAAATAGATATTTCTTTAAAAGAGGAGGCCTATAAGCACAAGAAAATGACGGTAGATGTCAGTAATTAGCAGAGAATACAAAACTACACTGAGACCCACTAGGTCAAGAATAATCAAGAAAAGAATGGAAAATAAGCATCAGGGAAGAGGTAAAGAGAACAGGTGGGACGTGGGACGTTTGAGAAGCCACAGGTCTTCCACAGAGCTGGATGCGACATGCTGGCTTTTCTGCTACTTGAGACCATCCTCATAAGTGAAATAAAACAGCTCACATTTGCAAATATCATATTGTCTCTCTCATATAAAAATGATAAAAACTGGAAGAGCAGTAAGATCCAAAATGTATAATAGATATTGTGATAATGAAAGGGAAAGAAAGTGCTGTAAAGGATATAACTGTATGTATGGTTAAGTGTGCACGATAGAGCCATACTACTAAGTTTTTGTTAGTTCATCAAACAGAATGGTTTGTACTGTCATTGTTTGATTGTCCACTTTTTATGCTTTGATTTTGTGACTTGAGCAACTACTTCTAAGATAACAATATGTAATTTATCAACTAGTGGTTTCTTACTATTTTTTTTTAAAAATTCTGTATTATTTCTACCCTTTTTTCTGTTTTGCTTTTTTTCTCTAAATAAAAAAAGAAAAAGAACAAATGGAATGGAGTTGTGCAGAGAAGCAGGAAACCTACTCTGGAGGCAGCTTTGATCATGGGACTGAGAAATGAGGCATCTGGAACATGGGGTGAGGCCAAGGTGGAGGTGAGCATAAACTCCCATCTGTTTTGAAGATGGGGAACATTATGAAAAGACACAGGAAGAAGAACAAAATCAAGGAAAACTCAGTGAGACTAAATATCTGGGAGAAGGTGTTGCTATTTAAAAAGTTAGACATAATAGTGGAAGAATAAATTTGAGGAAAATGATCAGTAAATGATTTTGGGGAAACATAAGACCAGTAGGACAGAAGACATATGAATCTTGGTTAAAAAAAAATCACACTTGTAGATTTAAATGAGAGGCTCTGGAGGGTGATTGCAAGTCACCCCAGAGCAGGGAAGGCACAGGAGTTGGAGAGCAGGACCCCTCCTTGTTTTAGGTGGAAGAACTAAAGAAAGAGCCAAGTAGGAAGGTAGGGAAGGCACAGTCAGCGAGGGAGGTGTAACTTGGGACTTTTGCATCGTGGAAGCTAAGTAAAGCAGGTATTTCCAAAAGCAGGACATGATTGACTATGTGAACTATTGCTAAATCAAAAAACGATCTCCAAGTGTCACCATGGGATGTGGTCACCACAGAGCTCACTGACAATGTTGATCGAAGAAATTCTTTGGAGTTGTGTGTTAATATTTCATAAATGTGGCTCTGGACCCTTTAGATACAAATACAAACATTATTTGCATATCCTCTCTAATCGCAAAACTGATAACAATAAACATGGATGAGTAACATAATGATAATATAGACAGGTTTTTTAAAAGAAGGGTTAAGAGCATAGGCCTTGATGGGCATCACCGGGGACTTTACAGAGGAGGTGGAGCCGGGAAAAGAAGCAAATGTTTCCAGAAGCTTTGACAGAGGAAGAAGAAGCAGATGCACATGAGCTCCTAGGTTTCTGGAGGGTAAAAAAATCTCAGTTTTCCTTGCCTTCAGTCATTCTAGGCCATTTCCACCTCAACTACCACTTGCTTCCTTTTTCCCTTTAAATAACCTTTAAATTTATTAACTTCTTTTTAACATATACTACTTTATTAAAGGAAGTGATTTGAAATCATGGATTAGATATGCTCATTGCATGTATTTTTTTTTCTGCTAAATAAAATCGGAAGACAAAGAACGCTTTTTTCCCTGTGGTAAGGATGGAACATGAGGCCGTGTGCATGCCAGATGAACACGATGCTGCACCACAATCCCAAGTAATTCCTTTAAAAATCCTCCCATGCACCAAATAAATCTTTCCTGTGTTTTGTACCTTGGAAATCCTGAAAATCAATCCTAGAATATCAAACGGGGCCCAGACAGGGAAATAAGACCAAAGGAGTCAAGATCTGACTGTCTTTGGCAAATAAAGTATTTATGAAACTTCCATTCCACCCCACACAGTTTCCAGGTTAATTTCTTTCTAGCAATGATTTAATAGAATTACAATCCTCTCTGTGGTCTCTATTGCATCTGGAATAAGTGCCATGGTAAACAGCTAGTCCCAAACCCTTTAATTAGTTGGTCAACATCTTTCGGCTACTCTGGCACTCGCCTCTCCCTCTGGGGAGCTCTGAAGTAAAACTTCAAAGGGACATTATTAACATAGAGGAACGTCCAGCTGTGCACGCCATGGAAGTTCCTGACGCAGAAGACATTTCTGGATAAATGCACGACAAAGCATGCTCGATGGGTAGGAAACCCCAATGGTCGTACATAGATTGAAATGGACCCAGCGAGTCTTATATAAATCAGTGCTACAAGGCCAGGGAATTCCATGATCTGTCACCATCAGTCACTTACATCTAACCTTTATAGAATTCACACTCTATGGTAGTGACCTTTCAATTCCACGATAACAGATAGGGTTGCATTTTATCATTTGATGAACCAGCTCCATCATACTTGTCTGCAGCAGAGATTTCCTGACAGCTCCACATCCTGTGGCCTCTTTTCCCAAACACTGCCTTTGATCGGCAAAGCACAATTATTTCAACGATGCTGCCTTTAGCATCCCTTGCTGGGGAAATGAGAAAGAGGAGCAAGAACAATGACCAGTTTCTGTCTCATGAACATAGGTGTCATTGCTGCCATTACGTTTTCATTGAGTGATGCAGTAAGAAAAAAAAAAAACTGGCAAGAGAGAACAGACATGGCCATGGCCACTGGCTTAAGAATGAAGCTACAGGGAGTACTTTCCATGCACGATTAATGTTAATGGAGTGGAATTGCTCCATCCCCTTAATTAGACTCGTAATTCTTAACCTTTAGGTAAACTGTGTATTCAGGCATGCAGAAGGATGAGAAATGAAAATAGCATTGCCCCAAGGCAAGAAAGAACACATCTACCAAAGACAAGAGGCTGCCGTGTGTGACTGGAAAAGCTTTATGCTTATCTTACCCAAAATAACACTGCAGAGCAGGTGCTGCCCAGCAGGCTTCTGCAGGTGAATCCTTCTGCTCAGTGAGGAAGACGCCCTCATCTTCCAGCCCTGAAAGATGGTATCTCTAAGGGACCAGTGATCTGAGTTATCAAATTCAGCACTTAGAGACCTATGCACCCAGAGCACACGGGTATAGATTAAAGAATTCTCCGAAAGCCCACAGGACAGGTGTCCTCCACTCAGCTGGAGGTAGAGATGTTTTGCTGGTGCTAATCAATCAGTACTAGATGTTCTTAGCACACCCTACAGGGATGCCTTCAGATTGTCTGCAGCCCAGGCCAGCTTTTCTTATTCCTTCTTTGGCTAATTTTCTGCAGCTACCAAGATCTTTAAAACCTTTCATAATATTTAAAGGACTTCTACCAACTATCCAGTCATTTTTAAGATTTTTTTTCTAATCTTTTTTAAAGAGGACCTCAAGCTGCCAAAAAAGTCTTTCTGCTTTATTCACAGTTTCCATTATCACAGTTTCTGATTCCTGTAATTAACTGATGTTCAAAACCGTTAACTAGGATACTTCAGAAACAAAGAATTCACAACTTTTAATTTGTTCGTGATTCCGAGTAGCCTGAAGAAATTCACATCCTTCTGTCAGGCCATGAATCGTCTCTCCAGTATACATGCTACCTGCCCCGTTAGTAGTTATGCAGCAGCATCTCCATAATTAATTTTTTCAGCATTACTGTATCCTTATAACCTTGAGTTACTACTGTCACTACTGTTTACCTCTATAACAGGTATGTTATAAATGTGGACATAGCGTCGGGTTCTAGCTGGGGATTCAGCCATCCGCCAAGGGGAGCTTGGGATGTATTCCCAGTGGATAAGGTTGACTGCTTGCATTTTAATTTAATTTAATTTAATTTAACCTAGTTTATTTATCCAGATGAATATATTTATGTACATTCATTTATGTTTACACATTGAGGACTGGACCCAGGTAACAGCTTCCCTTAGGCTCTTTTCTATAATCCACACATCATCTTGAACTGCTTGGAAAGTCTGAAGGATCAATGCAGCCCTTCAAATGCAAAATGCATAGGAGCGGAGGAAGCCAGTGTGCGAGTCCTGCAAGGGGCTGGGCGGCTCCAGGACAGAGCAGTTCAGTGGTGTGCTCCAGGGGTTGGCCAGCTCCCACAGCCAAGGCCACCAGCATGGGTTACCTGCTCAGGGTCTACAGTCAGACAGAATAGAGTGGCTATCTGAGCATGAGGGAGAGTACATCAATGGCACTGGTGGTGTCCACTTTTAAACAAATATGCTCACATGCGTAACTGCTCCATGAAAGCATCATGAAATGTAATGTTGCCGTGAATCAAAGAAATACGTAACCTTTTAGTGACACAGCTAAATATGCATGTAGAGAAAGGCTTACCCACCTGTACATCACAGCTTTGTGGCTAATTGTAAAGAATAATTTTGGAAATGTGTTTCGCATTCCAAGACAGCAAGTAAAATTATACTTTCCAAATATTAACTTTCCAGTTGATGTTGACATTAGCTTGAACTAACACAGAAACTCTAGTATCACCTAAACAGGAAAGCTAATTTTGACATGAATCAAATATTTGATTTTAGTTAAAACCAAAATTTAGGGTATAAATATTCATGCTGACATGAGGATCTGCAAATAGAGTTACTATTTTAAAAATAGTCCCACAGTATATTAGAGGTCAGATATATTTTTCTTTTGTGTCCTCTGTATTAAAAATGGTACAACTTCTGAGACTAGGGAAATAACTGGGTGCTAAAGTGCATATCTAGCACGTTGAAGATCCTAGGTCCCATCCCTCAGCCACTAAAAAGACATCTTGTTGATAACATGGGAAAGACAGTGCAAAGGTGACTATTCGTTTCCATTATTATTTGCTCTCAAGTGTTTCCCATTTTCTTTTGAGTGTGTGTTTGTCCGTCTTCACCTGGCCGATGATTGTTAAGATTCTGTGTCAGTTTTTCAGTATCCTCGCCTTGCAGGGTGGTGGCAGCTTTTGTCTTTCCAGGGCCCTTGGAGTTGCCCAGGAAATAAGTAGGAGCCAAAGTGTCACTTAGCACAAGCTACAGCAGAACTGAGGACTCCAGAACACCTCTTCTTGGCTGCGGGACTAGCTACACCTCCAAGGGAATTTCCTATATTTCTCTGCATCCTGGAGACAGGACACAAAGCCCCCGTCAACCCATGAGAAATCTCTGGCCTGTCTGAGAAGTGAATCCTCTCATTTTAAGCTGGTGCGATGTTGTCCATTATTATTTTGTTGGTGGTATTACGGCACAATTTAGGTTACTACCATCTCATACAGCAATGCCAACTATTGTTGTTCAGACCATATACTTACATCATTTTTACACAGAAAAAAAAGAAACTTTTTCTGAACATTTGTGCCCGTTATTAATCATGGTGTGAGAGGTCTTAAGCAATGAATGTGCGCACATCAATAAAAATAAACAGCCGAGAATGTAGCTCAGTCTGAAGGCACTAGTTTCAGTTCCCGGTACTAAAAATTAAATTTTTATTTAAATTTTGTCTGCAAGAAAATTCACACCATTTGTGCTTCTTAGCTGCCAAACAATCGATGACACAGAGCTGCTACTGCATACTTTATCTTCCCTTATGCAGCCCATTCTGAGGTGGTGCCATTCATAGTGGTGCCTGGCTTTCAACATCCTAACTTTAGAGCCATGGAAAAATGACACAAAGTGCCTAAGACCATGCAGAGAATCTGCCCAACTTTACTCAAGAAGAAAAGTGATGGACTAAAGGATCCTAATTCAGAAACAACTTCTAAAACTTTCTCCCTGCCTCTCTACCTCTTCTTTCCTTTTTTCCTTTCTTTCTCCTTCTTCTTCCTTCTCCTTTTCCCTTACTCCGCTCATCTTTCTTCCTCCCCTCTTCTCCCTCCCCTCTCACTTCTTTCTTTCTCTCTCTTCCTCTATTTCACATCCCCTCTCCTCTGCCAAGGTGGCTTCCCCACTGCTCCACTGTTCTAACATCCTATCGTTTCTAAATTCTAATCTTAAAATTCTGCTGAATGTACAGTAGATTATCACAGTGTCAGCAACTTCATTTGTAATGTTCTCCTTATCTGACTTCTTTCCTCTCAGTGACGTATTCTCAGAAAGATTTAGTTTTCTATTTTGGGGGAATCTTATGAAATGATGACTTAGATAGATACCGAGTAAACTGCAACTGTTCCCATACTGTAAGGTTCAAGTCACTGCAGGCTTGACTCAGTTCACCAGGACATTGTTAACGTGCTCACCTGTGAAGTTAGAGGATGATCAGACTACTGCTTTACCCTGGCCAGGAACCCAGATTCAATTTCATAGGTTCTGACAGAGTCACATGGTTCTTTTTAACAACTCGGAACCTCGGTTTGCTGATTGGTATCACCCTGTAACTCCTGGGATTGCAGGTTGCAGTTGAGACGGTTGTATAGTTTGTCTGTACAGTGAACTGAAAATACCTCTCATAAAGCCAGCCACATGCAGCTATAGATACAAAAACTTCGCTAATGTGAACAGTTTTCCTCTCCCCCTTCTCTTATTTTAAGTACCTCCTACATACAGATTATTTAAGCATTTAAAGAAGAATAAAAATCAACTTTGTGTAAAATGCATATATATATATGAATATAAAAGGTCTTATTTTATATATAGATGACATGTAATCAACTATATATGTCATATATAAATGTGTTCTCTTCAGTAAAAACATTTCTCATTTAGCAGAAATATTACACACCACAAACCCATTTGAATATCAAGGGCTTGATCTTGATTCTGCTTTTCTTCCCTCTTCTCTTGATAGATGTCTATGATTTTGAAGTTAGAGCTACTCAGATCCTCTTTATGAGATTTTTACCTCATAGATCTTCAACTGTATGTCTCTGTCTCCTCTTCTATGTAACTGGGATGGGAACTACCACTCAGGGGTTGCTACAAAAATATAACAGACACACACACACACACACACACACACACACTGTATTACACACATCTTTCTGTAGTGTTTAGTGAAACACAAGTGAATCCCAGCAGCTGCCATCACTGGCAGGGTTGCTACTGTAATAGTAATGATGACAATGACGATGACGACAATGACGTGGGAGCAGAATGTCTTGCTTCTCTTGATGGCAGCTTGTGCACAACTGGCGCAGGGGCAAGAGCCCCCTCTTTGGCTGGACTTGGACCTTTCACAGCGTTACCCTGGGGGTCCTAATCACACACATCCTTGGAGCCATGTAGATCCCCTGGACTTGTTTTGTGGCTGCTTTTCACAACCTTCTCTCTCTGCACCCAGGGCTAGCTCCCAGGCTCAAGCACCTTCACATCCCCGGACTCTGAATGCCATCTCTGCCCTCCATCTTTAGAGCTGGTAACTTTCTTTTACCACCTCTGCCTACTCCCTTTGAGCAAACATGCCACTGGACTGGCGGCCTGGCAGGGACTGGTCTCCACTGAGACCGCCTCCCCTCGTCTCTCATAATGCTTTCACCTCTGACCTATGGCCTCAAGGTTCAACACGGTCTGTTGACCTGACTGCCCATTCCACTAAATATCACAAAAACCAGTACTTTCAGTACAAAAATCTGCTATGAATTGAGTCTTTCTCTACTTTCCTAAGTCTCACATTTCTGAAAATGCTTCTTCCTGCAGCTTCCAGGTCTGTGGTAGCCAGTAGCTATACATAACTACTCAGGCCTTGAAATGAACTGTAATATGGCTCAAATGCAACACATAGACATTCCAACATTAGGCATAAAATGCAAAAACAGTTCTCTTGAGTTGTAATTTTTTTATATGTTGAAAGAATACTATTTTGGGTCTACTCATATAAATTAAGTTTGTTATTAAAATTAATTTTACCTGTTTGATTTTATGTTCATTGTAGATTTAGTAGAAAAAATTTAATTGCCCTTGTGGCCTGCACTACATTTCTATTAGTTTACTACTGTGTCCATGGAGACCACGTATTGGGCCGTATCAGTGCTTCTAAATATTATTTTTGCGTTTTCTTTTATGTACACCTTAATATCCTACAGTTTCTCCACCACTTCCTGAGGGAGAAACATCCTTTTCATTCACTGACTCTTATCCACACTGGGGCTTTTAAGAAGTGGTGCTTCACCAGAGCACATTTCTGGGATTCATATACCTAGAACTACTTCCGGCTCTTCAGAGCACTTTACAACTGTCTAACACACAGATAACCTCTACCTCTATCTTGTCCCTACAAGATTTACCCTGCTGAGACAGCACTGAGCACGTGACCAGCTTCATCTACCCGTGCGTGTGCACCCTTGAACATCCACTAATGCAGTTTACAACACCAGCTATTTGGCAATGTGAAAATTAGGCAGAGTCTCAGGTTAGATGCTTGACAATGTTCATTCAGCCAATTAAGTGGCAGAGTGGGGTAATTCAGTTATTTTTCTGTCTCAGGGCCTCAGTTATTTCCACTGTATCATCCAGAAATTGTGGTTTACCCCTCTCAGGATGCTGCATGCATTCCCTGCAAAGTCCTGTTCCCATACGGAAAGAAAGCCCCTTGATGTTTCCCATCAGATCCTACACACACACACACACACACACGAAGGTATGGAGGGTTAAAGACGTCTCAGTGCAGCACACACTTTCTTCCTCTTCTCAGCAAACAGAAGAACAAGGAAATGTATGTGTAGAAAGCCCGCCTCTGTCACTTCAAACCAAGTAGGAAATCTAAAAACTTAAGTCACAAAGCATTCGCCATTACAATTTTTCTTTATTTTCCCAGTGATGCAGATGTGGAAAGTACTATTTTTCATATTTCTTCTCCGAGAACAGAGACTTAGGAACCGGGGGGCATAATACTGAAAGTCACATGTTTGGTAGCAGTGACTCAGGTGCTTGGCACAGAGCTCGTGACTGAGCTCAGCTCCTCACAAGCACTCCCCCACCTGTCCCTCAGGCTGCTGCCCATGGTGAGAACTTTGTGGAGAGGACATCCATCTTTACGGTTTGTGTCTAGATATTTCCACAAAGCCTTGTGTAATTGCAGGGCTTTTTTTTAAGTGACTGAGTCGAGTGTGTGTGTGTGTGTGATTGATTCATAGTGCAATGCCGGGATTAAGGGTACTGAGATTAAGGGTGGGTGATTGCTGGATCAGTCCACTGATTGCATTGGCACTGCCCTAATTGCTATAGACAGGATACAGTATAAGGGATGGAAAGAGGCTTGTTTTATAATGGAAATTTAAAAGTTTAAGCTTCCCCTGTCTGATTAACAAGGCCACAAGATATACTCATTCTGTACAAAAAACTATGAAAACCAAACTAAGGCTGGCTATTCCCAGCTGCACTGCAGTTCCCAAGCCTGTAAACAAATCCTATTGGGCAGATAAGGCTGGCTGTACCCAGCTGCACTGTGTATACTTCCCAGGCTTAAAAATATATCCTGTTCCAGCCAACCTGTCTAACAGTAGACTGCTTAGTAACTGATAACTAAAGCACTTTCCTAAACTCCCACTTTCTCTGTTTCTGTATTTCCTGCTGGACAACCCTATGTAAACCGCAGCCTGACTGCAGTTCAAGGTTGGTGCTTCAGGAATGATCCCCATTAGCCCACTGGCATAATAAACATGTGCCTTCCTACTCACGGTGTGGAGGGTCTTGCTTTCGGCTCAGTACCAGTTCTGCAACATTTTTGGTTCCCTGATCAGGAAGACACTATGCTGACCATCGGAATCACTGGTGGAGGCCTGCTGACCACCACAGGGACTTGCCCTCTGACCAAAGGATCAGCAGACATGCCCTCTGACTATTTTGGCGTCCCTTCGGCAGTCTGAAATCAAACGCTCCTGCATGGCAATGGAGATCTCACTGGACCAATAAAAAAAATGAAACACAACCAATTTAGGCCCTTAGATGAGGTAGAACTGCCCCAGGAGTGGCTGACTATCTCAGTCAGTCTGTCAGTTTCTGTCCATGCATGGATGAAAGCAGAGCTAATCACCCCTTGCCTGTGTTAGTAAGAATAGAGAATTTCTATTTTAGTTAGACCTCATCCCTGGGATTGGGGCTGAGGGTATGAGAATAACCTATTATGAGAAAAACTCTCAGATAGTCAGAATTGTAGGAATGATTCACAATAAGAGGGGCCCAAAAGTTCCATGCCAGGATGGAAACTGCAAAAGAGAAAATATATGAGTGTGTGTGTGTGTGTGTGTGTGTGTGTGTGTGTGTGTAAAATAAAATGCACCAGTCTGAGGTCACTTGGACTCAACTGGAAACTGGGGAAGGAAAACAGCCTAAGTCTGAAAACAAAAGTAATTGGATAAATGACTTGCTTGTAATGGGCAAAGACATAATAATGCTTCTTAGCTACAGTGAACCAGGACATATAGGTAGGGTGATGCAGGAAGACTGATTAAAAAAAAAAAGACAGAGGAAAAACACCTAAGAAGCCAGCTGGCCCAATGGCTAGGTTACAACAGAGACACAAGGCCAACAAACCTAGACCCAGCTGTGCACGCTGAGACTGGAAGGACAAAACAGGGGTTATCTCTTCATTTCCAGAGCAAAGGAAGAAGACAGAGCCCACGTTCTCCTCAGGCACCGGGAGCCCAAAGCCAGCCCTTGCTTGAAGTCACTAACCTGGTGCTCCCTGCAGACATCTGGACGCTGGAGCAGCCCCAGCCTGGGCTGAATGACCCAGCTCCTGCCAAACTTAAGGAAAAATCAAATTGCAAATTTTAACTAATTGGTAACTATACTTTTGGTTTTAAATCTGGGTTACATAAAACATTTCATATATATTACAAAGTTTTGAATTTACAGGGTTAACTTGCTCTTTACTCTGCTGTTTTAAAATAAAACCACTGATTCAAGGTTACTCAGAGGTCTACTGAAAGTTGGTGAAGTTTACTATCTGAGGAAAAAAGAGACACTTTAAATTCAAATGGCTATAGTCAAGCTTATTATAAAAGGTTATAGCAAATAGGAAAAAATAATAAGATTATAAATATAAGAGATATACTTTTGATATAAGAGGATTGTGTGTGATGAAAGTCTTGTCTTGCTTAAGACATAAAGAGAGATAGTGCCAGGACTAGAAAGCTTATTTATGTCAAGGAAAACTTACACAAGTAGTTAACATTACTAAGATTGTTGAAGTTAAATAAGAGCTTAATGAAAGCCCTGCAAAATTCTAGGAGAGACTGTATAAAGCCTACCAAACTTACTCTTATTTCATCTTCAGGCTCAAGAAAATCAATAAATGATAAATTTGAATTTTTTAATGCAAATGTGCTTCTGACAATTGAAACAAATCAAAGCGTTGATGGGTTTGCTGGCATGGTTACCACCCAGTTACTCCAGGTAGCCCAAAATGTCTTTGCAAACCAAGCCGAAGGAAAACAAAACAAAAAAACATGAAGCAGACCTCCAGGTCACCACGCCCAACACCAGACTGCCCCCTTGGCTGCATCATAAAAAAACCACCCTCTGAAAGGCCCCCGTAAGGACAAGCATGTTACTGGGACCAAAACAACAAGACCTGGCTGGACCACAGTTCAAAATGACGCTCACCTCTATGCATTGGCTCCAAAGAAATGTGCTCCATGTAAACAACCAGGCACTAGAAGAACAAATGCCCCCTCTGCCCAAGGACCAGGAAGGTTCTAAGAACTAAACCTCCCAAAGCCTGAAGCCCTGCTCTCACTCTTCTACAACAGACTGCAATAAATAGGACGGACTCGACTCTGTAAGTCTGGGGCCCAGGGAGCTGACAGTCATTGCCAAAATTGAGGAAAAACCAGTGACTTACGTGGTGGATAACGGAGCTATCATTCAACCTGTTGTCCCATCTTCTCAAAAATTTCAGGTGATGGGGGCTACTGACACCTCTACAGTAAAACAGATTCTGCCAGAGCAGATCCTGTGAACTCACAGGACACCTCGGGAAACATAAATTTCTATACATGCCTGAATGGCCCATTCCCTCACTGACTCAAGATCTTATCTCTAAGTGGTTCTTTACCCCAAACAAGACAGCCTCCCTCACTCCACTCCCAGCCCCCAGAATGTGAGGGGAAAAAGTGCTATCTGATGTTTGCCTGCACCCAAGAGTTCTAGTGTCAGCCTCCACCCCTTTACTCAGAGGTTGACCGGTATCTAATTACCCAGAGGAGACTCAGTCTGCTTCATTCTCTCAATGAACCTATTTCAGAAATCACTGTTTGCATCATCAAATTTGAATGTTGGTTCTTTCCCCTTCCTTTTTGGTGAAAAAAAAAATGGAGCGATTAACTTAAGGCCATAAATAAACACCAGGTTCATACATGGTGTCGATTTGAGAAGTCTAGAAGCTTAACAGCAGCTCTACATCCTGGAGTTCAGAGGACAAGCAGTTAGCATTCTAGGCTCTTGTTCATTGTGTCAATTTAGGTAGATCAGAAGTTTAACTAAGTGATTCAGCGGGGGTGGGGGAGGTGGTCAGGGTCCCTAGTTTGTAACATCCTCATCCTGTGAAAGAGGAGGGCAGGCAGGTGGTGAGTGCTACACCTGCCCCAGGGGAGCAGCCTGCATACAGTCAAAGGCAGACGAGGAGGGACTGATTGCTGCTCCTTCAGAGGGGCTCGGTTTTCACCTTCAGCTTGGACGTGTCTCCTGGCTTCTGGCACAGACTGACCAGTCAGCTTCCACCTAGGTCTCTTCAGCCAGCCTTGCATCGTAGATTCTTCAGTGTTCCACTGCAGACCCATCAGACCCCTGACACTGCAGCGATCTCCAGCCCTTGGACTGGACCCCTCCACCTCCAGTGTGCAGACACCCTCTGCACACTCCCTCCTCCGACTTTGTGGCTGACCACTGTAAGCCAACCTTGCAATTTCTTAGACATTTGTATCTCTTGTGTTACATCTGTTTCTCTAGTAAATCCCGACTGTTACAAACATCAAGACCAAAGACAATAAAAATTAAGGATCATAAAAATTTCTAATGGGGCTCTCTAATTGCTGTCCTGGTGGGCCTCCTTCTGGGTCCCTGTGGAGTCCACATCCCAATTTCTCACTGACCACTGTGAGGCCATACCCTGCCAGCTTCTCTTGAGGACTAGCCTCTCCTATCAGCTTCTTAATACTGGGGAAGAAGAATCATCCCCCCCCGCAACTGCGGAATATAATGGAAATTTAAAACTTTAAGCTCCTCCTGCCTAACGCAGCAAGGCCACAAGACAGACTCATTTTGTACAAAAACTATGGACGTTAAGTTTGGCCACGCCCAGCTGCACTGTCCATACTTCCCAGGCTTAAAAGCACATCCTGCTGCCTCCAGCCTGTGCCAAGAGTGGCCTGTTTAGTAACTGATAACTAAAGCTTTAGTCCAAAACTTCCATACTCTCTGCTTCCGTGCTTCCTGCTTACAAACTGAATGAACCCCATCCTGACTGCAGCTCAGGCCTGATGCCTTGGGAATGAGCCCTGTCAGTCCATGCTGTAATGAACAGGCGCCTTCCTACTCCTCCATGCGGAGCATCTTCTTGTCCGTTCAGCACCTGTTCTGCAACATTCTCACTCTCTTGTTGCTTTTGCTGTCTTCTGCCACCATGAACTTCATAGCCCTTCTATCATGTGCCACTCTCTCGGCCTAGGAGCCAGGAGAAACTGTGAGCTAGATAAGCAAACTGTGACCTAAATAAACCTTTCCTTCTTTAACTTTCAGTGTTGGGTATTTTTGTCTCAGCAAGGAGAAAAACAACTAACACATTCAGCATCCAGTCTGGTTCTACCACTGGTAAGTTCTGAAGTGCCAAGTGTGCAAAAAATCTCAGTGGACTGATAAACCACGAGTGGGTAAGTGGTATAATCTCATTCCCATAGGAATCTCACGGTTCACCAGATATGTTTATAACATTACAATATTGTAAACATTACAATAGCCACTTCTACATTTTAAGACAAAATGTTTTTCTTCCTATTGGTGTGTGTGTGTGTGTGTGTGTGTGTGTGTGTGTTACAAAGTTCAAACCTAGACCTTGTGCTTCCTAGGCAGGTGCTCTTCTCTACCCTGTTTTCCTGTCTATTCTTGATGTATGAAATTGAGAAAGTGTCATACCTTTCTGATCAAAATTACCATATGGAAAATTACCATATGTCCAGAGGAGAAAAGGATTAAATGTTGTAAAAACATCACCTACTATATAACTGCATTACCAGATGTATTAGTCTCACAACAGCCCCAATTTTTTTTCTTTTACCAGCCCTTCTGGTAGCTTACTGTTACAAGAAAGTAATAAACTCTGACACTCACTCACTTCGCTTGGTTAGTATAGAGACAGGCAGTGTCTGGGCTAGAGAACGCTATAATAACCTCCAGTAGTAAATATATAACCTCCAGGGCTAAGGAGGAGGACCTGGAGGCCCATAAAACGTAAGTGACTTGCTCAAGGCTGTGGAGAGTCCATGGCATGGCTAGGAGGGAGACTAGCTCTGCCCTCTCGGCCAGCAGGTCCCACTCTGGGAAAACTTCTGGGCAGCAGGCTCAGCCAGATGCAGTTGTGTTTCCATGGTTTTTATGGCATAATATACATCTATAGTAAGTGTTCCTTGCTATTCATTTTGAAGGATTCTTTTCATTGGACAAGTATTTATTAAATGTTTTATACTTCTTGGTCACATTCTAGACGTTTTTGGGATAAAGATTGGGACCACAGAGATCCCTTCCATGGAACTCACAGTCCACTGGTCAGAGAGATTACAAACAATCAAACAAGTAGGAAAAAGGTTCCAGGTAGTAATTATCTCTAGACAGCATGTAAAAATAGTTTGAAGTGTTAAAGTCTAATACCATTGATACTTCAATTGCATATGAAATTAAACTGAAGGTTAAATGAGAAGAGAGAAGTAAGCATGGGAAGAGAAACATGGATTGTGAAACACCACATTTACAAATAAGTGAAGTAAAGCTTAGAAAGTGAGCATGCCCACAAGCCAAGGAAAAGGCAGAATCCAAATCCGAGCTCTCCTGGGACCTACAATAGGCCATGTCCTGCTGACTGACAGGTGAATTCATGTTCTTCTCATTCCCTGGATAATTTGAAAAAATACTGGGTGGTATCTTGCTTGTCTGCCTTGTCCAAAGCACATCATCTGCCTCATGAAATATCACAGACAAAGAGACCACACTCAGAAACAAAGTGCACCTAACTTGTGATCTCACAGCTAATAACTGGGAGAGACCAAGTGTGAGGATCAATTTTACAATTTCTACATTCATGCCCTTTCCCTGTTGCTACTGCTGTGTTGTAGCTTAGAATTAGAGTATTAGTCTGGTAGACACATTTTAAATAAAGTAGGTGAACATGGTGTAGTATAAAGTAATGAAGAAAACGTGAACTTTTTACCTGTGCAGGGACTGTGTGTTGGTTAAGCAATCCATTTTGATTACCTGGATAATTAATGATCTGAACAGCAATTTATTTGTGTCCCAGTCCATATCACCTCTTCAACTTATGTGGGGTAGTTTTTATTTTTCCTCAGAAATGCATCTGCAACTGAGACTTCAACTGGGTAGACGTTTTCCTTGTGAAATTTACCTGTGTGTAATTCTGACTTTATGTTCCCAGTCAAACACCAAAAGTTAATTATTAGGACATCAGAAGAAGTGGCATTCATGCCCAGTAAATACATTGACTTGATTGATGTAGTTGTCTCTATTTTTAAAGACTTGTGGCAAATTCTTACCAACACATTCTAGCCATATTGCAATCGAGAGAAACTGACAACTCTGGGTGGGAAAGACACTTTCCAAGCTGAGTGACAATTTCCAAGGGCCTACATTTGGCACTGGAGAAACCTGAGTTTCAATTCTGATCCTTCCCTATGTTCACATGTTTTCATAAGCTAATTAACTCTGAATGCAAATTTTTAAGGGTGATATCCAGTCATTTTAAAACCTGTCTGTGCATTTGTCCCATGAGAAGGGAGAATGGGATTTTCCTTCTCTCAAACAGGCACCAGCCCAAGGGACTAGCTTCTAGTAGCTACAAAGCAGCCCAGGACTATTGTGTGACTGCCAGAGCTTGGGAATAAACTATGATAGCGTTCCACCTGGCTCATTCTCTCCTTTATGATACTTGCCCTTGAAAGTCACACAGTCACATGGGAAGTCCATGAAAAGGACACAGGTCCTGAACATCTGCCCAAAGGTGACCCTTAGCTAACCGCTGCAGCAAGGAACAGATGCGACCCAGGGAACTCCGATGATGGCAACACACATCCAAGCCTCATGAGGGTGCAGTTGAGTTGCCCAACGGCTCAGGCTACCAATTTCTGAGCAAAAGTGGTGGTGTTACTGTTTTAAATTAAGGAATTTAGCAGGACTGTTTATGTAACAACTGATAACAGGATTTTCCAGGGGTGGTGGCAGATGCCTTTCATCCCAGCACTCAAGAGGCTGAGGCAGGAAGATTCCCATGGATTTCAGGCCTGCTTGGGCTACACAGTGAGATTCTGTCTCACAAAAATAAAATAAAATAACAATTGTTAACAAAACTATAAAAGAAACCTCTCCTTTGGGCACTGAAACTTTCTTGAGTTATTTTCGTTTCCTCTAGCACTTGTCTTCCTTTGCTGCTTATTACTTTACAATGCAGATGAAAAGCGAAAAGGTGTTTGTATGAAACCAGTCACCAGCACTTGATAACTGTAAGATCTTAGAACAACCACCTACTCCTCAAGGCCTCTTTTCTATTAATAAAAGGAGAATGACGACATAAATTTCATCATTTCGTAAGACCACTTAGGTGTTGAATGAAAAGGTGTGTCTGAGATTCTAGGCAGAGAGGGAGTCTTCCACTGTTGAGTGCATTATTGTTATCAGTCCTGGTATTGCGTAAGAGCGTACAGTGTAGGAAGCATGGATTTTTACAGATTTTTGTCCTAAAAAGAGTAGCAATAATCTTTTAGTGAAACTAAAATTGAAGTAAATGTTGACTATTATCCTGGTATTTTTGTTTTCTAGCTGTCATGGCATAGACTTGTGTTTTGACTATGCTGTTTCTGTGACTATAAATACATACTTAGCAGCATGGTGTCATGTGTCAGATCTCAGCCTGATGTCAAACATATATATATTTGAGACAGAGAGATAAAGGCCATACTCCCTGCTTAACATGTTTCAGTGACTTCTATGTACACTTAGGAAAGAAATAATCACAGTCCTACAGTTTGCATAATCTCAGAATATCGCTCCTACAACACATTTTTTACTGCCACCCTCATTCCCTCCTCCCCCTCCTCCATCCACGTTGGATTCACACCCCACTGGGCTCCTCCCTTGCTCACCCCCTTAGTGTAAGTCCCTGCTGCAGACCCCATTGAGAGGGGGCCTTTGCTCACCCATCTGATAGGCAGCTCCTCATTTCTCCTCACTCTCCAGTGCTTAGCATTTTGAACTTTCATTTCTGTTCCATGATCTTTCTCTCTCGCTCTTTCTCTTTCTCTCTCTCTCTGCATGTGCATGTGCATGTGCATGTGTGTGTTTCTGTAATCTTAGCTTCATGTATGGGAATCTGTGTGTTTTTATTTTTCACTATTTTATTCCCACTACCCAAGGAAGTGACTGAAACCTAATAATACTCAATAAGTGCTTAGTGCAAAAAAATGTAAATTTTGTTCATTAATCTCATTTGATATAAATACTAGGGACAAAGGTTCTTTCGTTTAGTAAACTCCAGTGTACTTTGATGTGCCATTCCTTTTTTTCTAGTAATTAGACTTAATTTGCATCTCAGTTACTTACTTAGATTTCTAAAGTTAAGCATTAGTTTAGCAAACATGGGAAATTAATATTGCAAACTAACAGGGAGGCTAATGTACATAAGAGCATTTATAGGTTTAATTGGATACACAAAAAGGAATGAGCATATATATGCCACTGCATGATATGTTGGATATAGCATGTACTGGGTCTGTATGTGTAATCATAATCATTCCTGGCATGCTAAAAGGACTGCTTCAAGAATGTGTCACATACACCAGAACCCTTGTAGATTCAAGTTTCATATACAAAATGGTATACTCTTATGTGTAGCTCATATGAATACTTTCACATACCTTATATCACTGCTTGATTAATTATAACACATGACACAATGAAAGTATTGTGCTGCTATATTACATTGTTTAAGACATAATGAAAAGATGTCTACATATTTCAATAAATTAAAAAAATATATTTTCAATCTATAGTTGATTGACTCTGAGGATATAGAACCTACAAACAGGTTATAATTATACACTATAATGTATACATTAGTATACATTATAATGTGCTGTATAATTATAATATATAATAATGTATAAATATTTTTGTAATTGAACATAGGTTTATAGCTACATATTCTAATCTATATATTGCATAACTAGTTGTCTCTATGTTCACTCAAGTATCAATATTTAGAAGAAAAAAATAAAGTTGAAAATGTTAGAAATCTTCAAAGAAATAGGGTTTTATACCTTTAAATTACTGTGAAACGCAACTAGGTAAGGCAGTTGACTTCAGGTAGAAACCACTTGTGTGCCTGCATGGATGTGAGATTGGGGTACACAGAGGTTCCAAAGTGGTGGGGGGCTCTGGATCCTTAATTGTCCTGAAGAATTTAGAGTCCTCACATCAATTTCATTTGCATGACTGCTTTCCTCTGTCAGTGTCTTCTATTCAGGGAAAACAAAGTCAATTCCAGCTCAGGTCATTTTAGGGCTATTAGATTTCAAAGGGATAGAGTCTGAATCTTCAGTGGATTCATATTGTCTCGGTCAGCTTTCCTCCTCCATAACAAATACCTGAAATAACTGACTTAAAAAGACAGAAAGTTTACTTCGGCTCACAGTTTTGATCATTTGGCCCTATGGCATTGGACCCAAGATAAGAATGTGTAGAAGAGCAAAACTGCTCAACATTATAGCCAGGAAGTGAAACACAGTACAATGAGAAATGAAGAACCCATTATCCCCTTCAAGGACATGCTCCAGAGACCTGAAGACATTCTATCGGACTGCATCTTTTACAGCTTGCAAAACATTCCAAGATCCCTGAAGCTCAGTACCAAGCATTTAACTCATGGTCTTTAGTGTGCCAGTCAAGGTTGAAACTGTTATGGATTAACAACTGGTGGTCAATTTAACACCAGCTGAATTAAATCAGCATGGTGCTGAGTGTAGATGGTCCACTTGAGAAGTGCTGGGTATTGTGGGTTCTCCTACATGTTGCTATTTTGAGTCGTGGACTCTCCTGGAGGAGCTTGTCGTGCTGGCTTCCCCAATATGAATTCGGCCAATATCACTGGCGGCAGCTCAGGACCTTGTCACTGAGAATGGCTGCGGTTCACTTTAGGGGAGCTCTGGGCCTTACACTGAGCATCTCTTCCTGGTTCTGGAGGGGAAGATGTGTGCTGTTTAATCTCCAGGAGAAGCTTGTCATGCTGGCTTCCTGACTTGTACCCACTGTTCTCATCATCAGAGGAGCTCGGGACCTCCTTGTTGCTAAGGATGGCTGTGCTACATTTCAGGGCAGCCCTGGTCCTTATTTTGAACGTGACTTCTCCGCTCCAGTGAAGAACCCTCAACCTACCAGCACAGCTCCTTCATCCATTGGCATAGACTTTCTGACTTCCATCATTGACCTTTGGGCCTTCCCAGAAGATTCATAAAACAGACTGGTAGGAGTCCTTGTTGTGGGCTCTAGGACACCAGTTGGACTTGTGGGAGGCACTGTCATGGGACTAGAGCTTCAGCTAGACTCATGCAGGACACTGCTGTGGGATCCAGGCCCTTGGCTGACTATTCTGGGTCTTCAGTGTTATCCACAGATTTCCTGCACTTTCTTGTGTTTAACTCTGGGTGACCGTCATAAAATAATATTATAAATTCTGTGTCCTGATTCTAATTGTTCTCCTCAAAACTTCTGTCTACAACAGAAACCATAACACAAGTACTTCACAGCTTTCACAAATGTTACCCAGAGACTTTAAAACACAAAAGGCTGCATACACCAGATACTTAAGTCTCAGCCTGTAAATCCAGTGGGAACATTCTCAGCACCACAGGAAGTGATGGAAGAGAAATTGAGGCTAGGCGGGATGTTCAATGCTGGTTCTCTTCAGGGACGTCAGCACGAGGTTTCCCAGGTGATCCCCTTCCTGTGCGCCTCTCAATTTTGTATTCCTTCCAGAGTAAAGCTGTGGGTAATGGAGCTAATTGACTATGTAATTAAAGCATCATTCAGACTGAGACCTCAGGATTTATTTTTCTGTTCTCCCTGTAAACACATCTTGAGTGAATCCTGCTACATTTTATATCCTCATAGCATGCTGACTTCAGAAGCCAGGACTCAGGTAAAATCCCCATAGAGGTACTGGCTAGTAAGAAAAGGCATGGGTTGAACTAGAGCAGCCATTCTGCTTGAGGACAAGGGGCCACCTGCTCCCATGGTGCAGGAGCTGATGAGCACCGGCAGGCTTGTGATACCCTGACCCTTCCTCAGAAGTTGCTCTGTAGAACAGGATCTGAGGTCCCGCATAGGTATCAGGGTGAGAAGTGGCAGGCAGCTAAGCAAAATGCAAAGATGCGCAGGAATAGGAAAGATACTTTTCCTGTGGACCCAAATACCTTGGAATACTTTTCCTTCTGAGGTTTCTAAATAAAAATAAAACAGTTAGCGAGATGATGCGTCCCATTTGCTGACCTGTACCAGTCACTCTTGGGAAGTGTATCAGAGGAAACTGTCAGAAAATGACAACATCATGGGTCAGTCACACACTGAATGAGAAAGACATACTGGCGAGTCATCCACAACCTTATTCCAATGTCCTCTCTCTTCTCCCATGCTACTCCTAGATCAAGGCATCCAAAGCCAAAGTTAGAACCCAGAGAGAACAGGCTCTGAGGAATCTCCTATAGGGACATATGGGTTCCCCTCTGGAGCGCTGGTGAGCCTTGCAAGCTGCCAGGCAGGTCCTAGTAGATGTTCAAGCTATAGTAAGGGTACAAGGCTGGGCCCACATCTGCATATCCGCTGAGGATTCTCCTCACCCATCCCCAATCAGTGACTAGTTGGAGGTTTAATATAAAACACAAGGCATCCTCACTGCATTCTCTGAGCACAAAAGAAAATAGATATGGGAGTCCACCTCACGGTCCTCCTTCATTTTCCTATGCTGATTCAGAATCCAAGGGGAAAGGGAAGATTGAGAATCTTCAAGCTTAAATATATGCAGAGCATGCTCCAACGTGTCTTTGTGAATATACTACACACTTGAAAAATATCTAAATGGCTTCACAATGAAATATTATATTGGGAACTTTGGGTGGTGAGATTAGCAGTCTTTATAAATTTTTCAATCTCATCCCTACACAATTATTACAAATCTTCTATTTATAGAATTAAATAGCAATAAAGGTCCTCTCTGAGCTTATTCCCCATCATGGCAGAAATTTGTGACCTTTTCTGCAGGGCAGAAGCTGTGAAGAAGGACACTAGCATTTGTAGATAGCTAACACATACCAAGTATTGTACAGTAGCACAGTTACATTGTTCCTTCAGGGCTCCTATCTGGGCTGTGAGCTTAGGGTGCTTGGGCATATTTGTCAGGTAGTGAATTTGGAAGTGAGCAGATACACTGGTTCACCTGAATGGTAAGCACAGAGTCCAACCTTTACTCCCAAGACAGCCTCTCCCAAATCCATGGATTTCCCATTCAGATCTACTCAGAGAACTTAAGACAGTGGAGTTGAAGGGAAAAATTGCATGCACAATAAGGCAGTGGTGTAGCCAAGTTATAGTCCAGAAAAAACTCATTCTAATGGAAGTCCAAAGTCAGAATGAACATATTCTCATTTTCCTATAGTTCTACCAAACTCAATTGTCAGAACACTACAGGAAACACAGCGGAATCAGGGAGAGAGCTTTGTGGATGAAGCCATCCTCAGAAAATAGCTGGAGGTGACAAGAGCAGACTTCACAGGTGAGAGAGTAAAGTACCAATAAATACGAAGCCTGTCTCTGACAGCTCAGCGAGTCCTAGGGTGTGGAGGAAAGGGACACCAGTGGGGACCTCTGACCAAATCGGCCCCTCAAGTGTGGCGGAGCCTTAGGGAGAGGACAATAATTGATTTTTCCAATGATGATCCTGAGTCATCAAGAAAAGGTGACATTTTACAGTTACTCTTCTCTGGTTAGAGAGGCAAGGAAGCGTGTAATCTGTTTGAGAAAGATTCTTATTTCGAATAGTTAAAAATTTCTTTGAAAAGATTTTCAGAGCTTAAAGGGCTAAGTGACAGTTATCTGGAAAATTCACTTATGTGGAACAACATCTTCCCTGAAGATCTCGATCAGTGAGGCAGCCCACTGTCAGGTTTCTCCCCTGCACCCTGCGGGGACGTCTCCTTGTCTACCTTTCCAGCCTTTCACCATCTCTAAGCTCTAATCACCGCGCCGTAAGCTTCATGAGACCAGAGACCGTGCTACCCTTCCGCGGATGCTCAATATACCTGTGGCCTTTTGCTCTGCCCTGAAACACGTGGTGAACTGGCTTCCATAAACATGTCAGACTCCTCTGCCACATACCTTCTGATATTTTCCAGTTATTTTTGGAATTTGATAAGCAGTTCTAGGTTTCTTTTTACTGCCTTCCTCTCTTTCTGTCTGTCTCTCTTTATCTCTCTCTCTGCCTCTGTCTCTCTCTCCACCTCTGTCTCTCTCTCCACCTCTCTCTTAATTTCATATAATAATCACTAAAATAAGCCATTTTCTCTAAAACATCACCAAAGGGGAAAAGAAATAAAAAGTATTTGCGTATGTTTTCTGAAATGATATTTTGTTATTAAAAGAAATACTTTTCCTTCATTTCTCTGCTCTTCCCGGATCATGAGTTCTTTGATCACAGTCACCCATGGTTGTCCTGCCGCCTCATACTGCCGCCTTCTGTGTTCTTTTCCCCAGACACCACCTATCATCATGGATGAGGACACGGAGGCCCTTATTTTGTTCTCCCATTATGTTCCCTTCCCAGAATCACCACCTCGCACCACCGCCCTTCCTGTGCATAGCGCGCACACTCTCTCCCTTCAAGCACTGTATCTCTCAATACACTCTTCATTTCCACAGTTCTTGCAGGAATTTTTTTTTGTCAACATTTGCTTTTGGAAGATGAGGACAAACCTGAGAGTCTATGGAATGCACCCAGGTCATTTCAGGATACCAAAGCCAAGGCTCAGACAGATAGAACCAGGCCTTTCCTGGTCTCATTTTTCACCACTGGACAATGGACAGCAACAACTACAGAGCCTATCTTGGCAAACGCTCCTCCTCTTGATGCTCCAGGTGTCAGAGGCTCCTGTGTCCCGCTGTCCCCCCGTTAGCCTTACCAGGCGTGTTGAGCAGGCGCGACCTCTTGCAGTGGTAGGACACTTCCTGCTCACAGTGCTCTGCGCCATCGATCAGGGCCTCCAGCTGCTCCGGGCTGCTGCCGTAGTCCAAGGTCATGGTGTAGGGCTTCTGAGGGCTGGCGCCCTGCACCCGGGTCAGCTCTGTGACGTTGTGCTGCACTGACATCCAGATCTTGTCCTCTGCCAAGACAACATCAACAGCAAGACATGTTAGAAGGAAAGTCAAACGAGGAGCAGGCCAGTGTGTGGCGGGTACTTATGTGCCACAGATAGTCACTGTTCCTTGTAGAGTTCCTTGTAGAGTTCCATTCTGTTAGCGTGGGGGTAAATAACATTAACAGCTGTACTGATGAAGTCCTTATTTCAGAGAATTTATGCTAAATGTTTAACTATCTTCTTTAAAGCTGACAATAGCCTAACCTCTGCATCAGTGTGGGATTGGTTCTAGGGCTCCCTTGGGAATACCCAAATCTTTAGGTGCTCAAGTTCCTTTTATAAGATGGTATAATACTTACAAATAACCTGCGCACATACCTCTTTATATTTTAAATCACCTCCAGGTTACTTATAATACCTAATACAATGTAAACCCTGTGTGAATAGTTGTTTAGAGTACAATGACATAGAAAATGTCTGTATATACCAAGCAGACACAAAACAGTGCTCCAAATACATTTGTTCTGAGGTTGACTGAATCAGACATGGACCTCAAAGGTACAGAGAACTAAATGTAACTAAACTGGACGGTGACCAATAGTGCCATGTCAAAATGGGGAAAATGTGAACGAGAACTATGTACTGTTCCAAGCCTGCACAGAAGGTGTATAAGCGAGGAGGTGAGTAGAGGGATTCCAACACGAACGCCCACAATTCTAGCTACTCTCTTCACAGAAGAGACACGAGTTTAAATAATTTTGCCAAAGAACCGTGTCATTTTGAAAATGAGACTTACACATAACAATTAATGTAAAATATAATGTCAGCAACAAAGTCAAAATTATGGGATCGATCTTATATGTGCAATACAATTGACTGCAATTTTTCCCTATTTATGCTCCATTTCACATACTTGCCAAAAATATTCAGAATGTTTTATGCTGAAAGAGTAAACAGAGATAAGGACCTCTTCATCAGAGTAAAGGCAGGAAAGAACTGAAGGCAAGGAGAGAGAGGAGTTCGGGGTTTTGAGGCTGGGAAATCTGTATTAGGAACCTATTTCTGACAATAATGAGCTTGGAGAAGGCTTGACTTTTCTGAAGCTAAATGTTGTCATCAGCTACAACGATAACAACAACAAAAAACATACCAGTAGTATGGGCTGTAGAGCAGAAACTATGAAATAGCAACCAAAAATACTAAATTGTAAGAACTGTGTAGTCTGCATCAGGCGCTGTTACAATAGCCCGGGCCAAAACACTTAGTGCAATTGGATGTGCAATGCAATTCAGAGCTTCCTTCTTGAAAAGAAAGGAGGAAATAGGAAGACTTGAAAAGCTTTTGTCATCTGAGACTCTCGCCCACATAATTGTTTCATTACTCTTCATAGATTCTCAGAGCTGAAAAGAAACCTAACATAGAAATCATGTGGTTTCTTCCCTCTTCCCCCTTTTAGTTTATATGGTAAGCTAAAGTCCGTAAGGTAAAGAAATAATTTAAGGCCTAGCTTTCAGACAGTGATGATGAGCAAAGATGCTGGAATGAGCCACTAAGATTAAGCACCACGATGAAGGAGTGTTGGAGTTGTTGGTGTGATTTAGCTTCTCCCCCCCCCCAAAAAAAAAAAAGAAAAGAAAGGAGAGACTTTTCTTGGGTGTTTGGTAGCAGTTCTTCTACCACCAATTATACATGTGACCAACGCAAGTCACTTCACCTCTCTGCAATTCAATTCCAACACACTGGGAAGTGAAAGAAGAAGAAAGGACTTCATTTTAAGTATCTCCAAAGGATTTTCTAACCTTAAAAAGGAGCTAAGTCTTACATCATTCAATTGGATGATATTTAAATAATCTGACGCATCACACACACATCCTAAAACCATTCCATCTATAATCCATATCCTCAGTGTTTCTCTGGAGGATTGTGTTTAAGTCTCAAAAAAATGAATGCCACTGGATTTTTGCCTTTTAAAATAAAATCAGAGTATGATAACATTACAAAATAATTAACTTGAAACTTTAACAATGTTCATACCAGTATAGACAAACATTGATAAAATAACCAAAGTTATCATTCAATAATGAGATGTTGTAGGAACAATAAATATGGGCACATTGTGATGACCATGATGCCTTGCGGTTCAACTACAGCCTGAAGGACCAAAGAGATCATTGAGTGATTCTTAGAGCCCCTTGCTGGTTTTCATTTCAAAGGTGTCCTGTAAGTTACCAAGTAAAGACTGACAGCAAGGAGCTAGTTAGGTATTATTTTTCTTGCCATTTATCTGCCTGTCTATGTATCTATCAATCTATTCATCCATCTGCCTACCTCAAGGATGCTTGTCTTTATTTTTCTGTGTTCAATCCAATTATAAAAGTAGTCTACACAACACCAATAAACCTTTTGGGTTAATAGTTTCTTTACATTTTCATACTCCTACATCCATTTATCTGATTGCTCATATATTCACTAATTAATTTACTCACTGACTTATGTTGCCCCAGTCCTGTCAATCTAGTGCAGAAAGGAAAAGGAAGGCATATCACAGTCTAGGTTTCAGCCGAAGTTCACTATCACCAGCGCCATCTTTCATTCCCTGAAGGTGAGTTGACATTTTAAGAACTCAATATAATAATTGACACTTTTTGGTAATGTACGATATGCAGAACATACAAAAGAAAAATTAAGAGCCTCAAAGTGCTCCCCACAGTTCACTTAACACACATCACTGCCCAAGCATAGAGGGACGGGAGAGGAGAGGTTGTGTGAAGTAGGAAGCCTCACTGATGACTTTCCTGGAAAGCTGGCTTGGGTCCTCTGATTATTTTTCCCCAGGCAAAATGATAAGTACTGAAAATGAAAGGACAACTGGATCTTATTGTTTTCTGGTTTTCTATCTTTGTGGCTGTGTGCATTAACCATGGACGCTGGGTAAGTATTAGAAAGCTGGCAGTGAGCGTCATCAGGGGCAAATCCTCCCTGGTGAGCCACACTCTCAATGCCTTATTTGGGATGGGGAAGAGCAGTTTCAGCAGGACAAGGACTAGGTGAAGGCCATCTTTGAGGGATTTTTGAAAAAGCAAAAGTCATTGTGAACGGTCCCATAGGCAATGGGTGAGGTGAGATTCACCCCTCCATGAGCCCATATATGGACTCACACATGGTTTTCACTAAAACTGGGTTCATGAAGGCAAATGACTGAGATAGTTCATTCCACCAAGAGGGAAATCAATGAATACAGCTTCGGCTGTGGAATGAAGCCAGCAACACCATCAGAAAACCTGACTTCAGGAATCAGCCTTCCATGTTTGTGATCTCTGTGTGTGCTCTGCCCCATTTTATGACTGAAACCTTGACAAGTGTTTGGGTTACTTTTCTCTAGTTGCTGGGACAAAATAACCAACATCTAAAATGAAGGAAGGAAAGGTTTATTTAGCTTATTGTTTGTGGATGTTTCAGTCCATACTCAGCTGGCTCCAAAGCAGGGTGGCATAGCTAAGGTGCAGCCATTCATGGCAGTCTCAAGCAACAAGAATGAAAAGGGAACAATGGAAAAGCATGCCTCCTCCCCTCCCTTATATTGTCGACTCACCCCTGGGTGGGTGCAGCATTTACACTGCTAATCTCAGTGCTAGACAACAAACTAGATACCAACACTAGATTCAGCCACCTCCAGGACTGCATGAGGCTTTGGAGGGACATTTAAACAAACCACAACAAGAAGTTATATATATCTGGAGTTTTTTTCAATGGAAATGAGGTTAATACCATTGTTTTCATCCATAATAGCATCATAATGACTTGGTCCATGTTATAGGGACATAGAAAAGTTTGTTTGGCATTAAAAGGATATATCTATACATCTATATCTATATCTATATCTATATCTATATCTATATCTATATCTATATCTACATATATCCGTATCTGTGTTGCTATCTTTATCTCTATCTCTATATTTGAACTTTTCTTCAACAGTGAGTGGAATTAGCACCTGAATTTCACTCCCTATAGAGGATGAAGTGGAGTGTTCATTCTTCAAATGAGGTTAACATAAATGATGGATTGCAATTCTTTGCAGCCCAGCTGCTGCTGTATGTAATAAATTGCTGCCCCCTTATTCAGTTCTTATTTCACTGTGCAATAGCTTATTGTGTGTCTGTATTTATTGGTGTCCTTAGCATTTCTTGGAATTTTTTAAGAGAATTTGTTTTTTGGGACTCACAGACTCAATAATATTCATACTATTGCTGCTTCTACCACTTGCTATCCCGTTTATTCTCTTTAAAAACTTTTTCTGTCTACCACAATTCAATCTCATGATTAGAAACAGCTTCTTCTCTCTGACTGCCCCAGGTGTATACATTCCAAGCTATGCACAATCATTTCTGTTTATTTATGAGAGAATTTCAATTACAGATTTTGTACAGATAGGAACCCATTCCTCATTAATTAGAAAGAGACTAGGGCTGCTTCACTAAGCATCCTGCTTTCCTTAAAGTAACAGTTATTATCTATTTGAAATATTTACTCGTATGTTTTGTTTTGTTATTTGTGCTTTAAAGACAAAGTATTCCAGGATGACCTTGAATCCATGGCAATCCTCCTGTCTCAGCCTCCCAAATGCTGGGATTTAAAGGAGTGCACCACTATGCCTGGTTTAGGGCAAACATGAATGTAGGTGATCTCATGAGACAGGTGCATGTCAAATGTCTTGCCACTTCTAAATATAGAAGAGTTACAGGTCATGAGCCATCAGATAAAATGTGTGCTAAACTTCCAAAGCATCATGAAATAGCTATAACCATGTAGTGTTGTAGAAACAAAGTATTGCTCGAATTGCATTAAGACTTTAACTTTCAAGTGTGTCTTCACATAGAGTTATGCAATCTTCCAGGATATGAAAATATTATTCATTCTCATGCACAAATGCTGCCCTATTTGTGCTATGCTAGCCACTAGAGTACACAAATTGGAGGAAAACACAGTAATTCTTCCAAAACAGTGCCACTGCTTGGCAGAGACAGTGGTATATAGTCTGTCAGGTTGTTACAATCGCTAGAAGATTCAGAGGAGTCCCCAGAGATCTGCTGGGGAGTGTTGGTGATGGTGTTGGTGGGGGAGGGGGAGGGTATTGATGGAGGCTGTGCACTATTTTCTCAAAAGCTGGCTGATCAACAAGTGACCTTCATCCTCAAGCTACCAGAACCCAGGCTTGCACCAAGCACCTTAGCACTTCCTGACTATCCCTGTCAAATGCAAAGATTAATTCATCACAGCCATTTGTAATATGCCAGGTTCTTAATTCCAGCACTTTCAAAGCATCTGTACTATGCATGTGTTATATAATGGTCCAACTATAAAAGAACTTTTAAATTATAAGATCACACACACAAGCAGTAACAATCAAAAATAGCACAAGATAAGAAAAAGAAGTTATACAAGGAGCCAGCACAGCGGTCATGGCAGGATATTCCAGAACGTTCTCCATCACCATCCCTGGGGTGAAATCTCTCTTTCCCAGGAAAAGCTAACCAACGTTAACTGGCTCCAAGTGACCTGCTTGGTTCCAGCCTCACTTCTGAAGCATTAACTGTTTACATAGAATTACAATTTAATTTTCTTTCATATTTTTCTCCCATTATATCTGATTGGTATCATTGTGCTTGTTATTGTTAATAATAGTAATTACACCTCCTGGATACTGTTCTATCAGTTGCCATGGGGATCACCACATAGAAAGAAGAACAAATAAAAGGAAAGTTTACAGAAAAAAAGAGAACAAATAACTGATGAATAATACCACACTTTGCATACATATCTGCCTTTGCAAAGCCAGGGAAAAAAACCACAACTTCTCTATCACAATGCGTGGAAGGAAGGGAAATCTACAGATCATTAATACCCAGGTTAATTGAACTGAAACCATTATGGGGAGCTGCTTACACTCCTTTGAACAATGTGCCAGTTCACTTATACTCCTACTCTAATAAAACATGTCTGTATTAAGGTCCCCAGGTCACTACTAGTAGTTATCTATGTTGACAAAGAGAATTTTCTATACCAAGAGCAAAGGCAGTTTAAATAATCCTCATAGAGCTATCTCTACCATGCATTTGTACCTACTCACTCATATGTGACCCTGTGATACCTCCTGTCATTGTGAATTGGCAGTATTTAATTTTTCATAGGTTTGTACCTTGCCCTCCAAATTCCATCACAGGCAATGACTGCAGAGTCAATACAGACTGGGAAAGGGCTCCCGTGCTTCTAGAGGCTGATGCTTAAGAGGAAAACATTGACTTTGCATGGCCAGACTGGGCTTTCTATGCTAGACAGATGCCAGACACTTGCCCAAGGAAGAGCTGTGTACCCTCCCACGCCTCGGCCTCAGTGCGCCAGACCCTCATCTGGACATAATCCATTGTGCTGAGGTGAGAGCCCAGAGTAGTACTGGCTCAGGCCAGGTTCTGTTTCATCCTAACACCTGGCGAGGTGCTGGACTCCAGACATGCAGTGCACCACCTTGAGTCCTTCTGCAGAATGAGACAAGGCAGCTGGGAAGAGGTCATTTCATTAGGAGAAACAATTCTAGCAATTTATACTGAGGGGTCAGTTCCACGTTCCCCCAGTCTTTAAGGGAAGGGAGACAATTGGCCAAAGACCATTTCCGACTTCTTTGAAAGGCTTAGAACTCCCACAGGAGCTGTTACTCCTTCCAAGTGAACTAGCCCAGCTGCCTGTGCAAGAATTCAGCAGTGCTGCACTGAAACCGCGACCACTGGCTGCTTTTAGAGCCCGGTGTGCTGTCGGGGCACGCATTACCGGTGGGCACCACGCTTGCATTAGCTGCCACAGGACCCCGGCCCATCCATCACTGCTTGCTGGGTGACTTCCAGACAATGTGCTCAGCCAAGATTCATCCCTGCACCCTGCTGTAGCCTTCATTTTTTATGTACCTATCCAGGGGTTTCTTTTTCCTTCTTTTCTTTTTTCCCTTTGTTTTAAAATAGGTGGCATGACCAAGAGATCTGGAAAATCTGCTGTATGGTCTCAGTGGTGGATTGGAATAGGCTGCCCATATGATATTTCATATTGGTTTGTTGTGCATTAGTTTGAGGAAAAAAGTACATAAACACTTAGTACATGTGGAGTGTTCAGCTTGGTCCTGTGGAGAGGTGGTGCCAGGGTAGCCAGGCTGGGTACTCTGGGGTCCCAGATTTCGGGCAGTGCACAGTTGGTTCAGGGAAAAACCCTGTGCCTCTCTTTCTTTCTAAAGTGAGCATCTGGCAGCCACACAGGTGGAGTTAGAACAAGGCCAGGGCAGCGTCCACTTGGACGCCTGGTGCATCAGCCTTTGGGATGGGGAAGGTACCGCCCTAACCCCAACCTTGGCTCACTTCACGGCAAGAAGGGTGTGGGTTTTGACTGCTGTTGGAAGATTTTATGAGGTCTTGGTGGGGAGGTCTTTGTGGCAGGTAGCATTCTGGAACATTCCGTGGTTGACACAAGGGTCTCACACAGGCTTAAATTCAGTTCTGAAAATGTGTCACTGAATGAGGGTGGACATTCAACTCACTCTTCCAAATACAAATGAAACAAGGGTTCTTGCTGCTTGGCTAAGTTTACCTATGAATATAGTAGTGTTTTGGAAACGTTAAATACCCACCAGTGGGTATCTGATTGAATAAAGAAGAGTTAAGTGACAGTCAAATCTAGTCTGGTCACAATAAGCAATACCTGTGTTTCCAAGCTGACATACACTGATTTCCATTTTATATTGTCAAGCAACAGAATGCAGTTGATGTGCCAAAGACTAGGCCACATACTGTGCTAGAATAAAGGACAAAAAATGAACACATACAAGACAGCTGAAGTATTATAAATAGTTATGTAAAAGAGGCAGATAAGAATAAAGTAAAAGCAATAGAAGATAAAGTGTCACTGCTAAATAGCATGTGTATACGTGTGTGTTTATTTAATTTTTATTGCATCAAAATATTTTCACTAGTGAAAAAAATTAAAACAAAAGAATGAAGAAAGGGCAGGTCAAAATTGAACAGTAAGTGGATAATCACAAGGAATAATAATTCAAGTAAATTTTTGAGCATAGTATTTTCTGACTACATTCCCTTCACATAGTCTATTCTAAAAACAAAAATAAAGTTCATGGAAATTTTAAAGATTAATTTGTTATTATCCTGATATTGCAAATGTGATTCTGAAACTATTTTTGGTACACTGCAGATTAGAGCAGATGAGTAATGGTATTGTTGTCAGTGGGACAATTTCTCACTTAGAAGGGATACATGGAAAATCGAGCAGAGAGAATGGTTAGGAAATGTCCAGCAATGTGGTTTGCACTGGAGGTAATCATTATACACTCACTACTGAAACACACAGTTCCTAGCATTGTCCAGTGAAACAGCTTAAATCAAAGAGTAAACATAACACCTAGATCTTGATTTCCAAATAACATTGTTACCAAAGAAACTACACTTCTTCAGGAAATTAAGAGTGTGGAACCAGGGAGAGAAACATTCAAGGTGACAACATCATGTTGTGCTAGAAAACTAAGAGAGACTCCAAGGTTAATGCAGTCATGTGAAAAAGATCCAGGAACATAATTGAAGAAACTTGATAAGATCTCTTTAGAAATACAAGAATATCAAAAACAATAATGCTAGTAATTAGAGCAACAGTTCAAAAATAAAATAATTTTTGAATCCATAGTAAGGGAGGCAGAAACAGGGCAAGAAAGTGAAAGCTCTTTTGTAGAGAAGATACAGAATGACAGCTAGGAATTGCAAAGGAAGTACAGAATTAGAAAAGCAGCACTTCACAAATCTCAGTGTAATAACTTGTGAGTCATGAGCATTCATAGACTGGGAGGAAATGCTGGGGAACAGGATATTCAGTGTCCGCAGTTAGCACCACAGACAGCTGACAGATGATGAGGTACTTTCAAACCGAGGAGATCTGGAGACCACTTCAAACCCGTGACGGAGCTGAGCCTCCCCCACGCGCACACCGTAGCGTCATGGGTCAGCACTGGGAGCCCTAGGACAGGGGCGTTCCTGACAGGATGTCCTAACAGGAAATAATCAAACCATGACAACCAACCAATCAGCCAACCAACCTCAAACACAGCCGCAACCAAAAGAGGAGTCAGGAGGTGGACTTCTGATTTAGAGGAGGTGACTGGGTCATGACACTCACATCCAAAGTGTGCACACAACTTGAAACTGGACAAAAACAAAAAATAGACACTGCTATAACTGATACGTAAGGAAACAAGGACAGGATGTTGTATAGTATTAACTATTAATATTTATTTTGTTAGGTATGGAATTAATTTTGTTGGCTACACAGAATATATTCATGGAGATGCAAGGTGAAGACTTCAGGTTTGAATTATATTGTATATATTATGTATAATTTATTTTCCAGTAATGTTATGTGTGAATAATGGTTTTATATGATAAGGTGGGGAGAGGAAATAAGAGAGAAGGGAGGTGAACATAGAACAAATATGCAAATGTAACAACTGTTAGCTTTTTGAAGAATTTAGATGATGGGTACAGGGTTGCTTGTTTTACTGTTCTTTCAAAATCTCTGTATTCTTGGACATCTTGCAATAAAAACTTCAAGTAAAACAACATGGAGCTTGGCACAATCCTTTGAATGTATTAAGGTCTCAAAAGTATTTTGTTGCACTGCAAAAATTCATATACATGTGCTTTCAGACCAACAGCAATATACACACTCAGAGATAAAAAACATTGGCCAAATATTTATCCAGAAAAGGAGCTGTTCTCTAATTCCACCACTCATACCATGATAATGCATTCATTTTCAAGTACAAGTGTTCATTAATTTTTGTGGGAGCTTTCAGTATGTCCTATGCTACACACTTATAAAATATGTTAGTTATTATTTTTCACTCTTTCCTATAAAGCATCAAGAACCAGAGTGTAAGTTTCTGGGGTTAGAGCGATGAATAATAATAGGTTTTGTATAATGAGGACTGTGTATAATGCTGGTCATTTTTTTCTTGTGGTTTACATCAATTATCTCATTTAAACTTCACAACAAACATACATTAGTTTTATTACTAAACAGAAGAAGACATTGAGGAACAGAGATGTTGAATAAATCCTCAGAATCCAATGACTTGACAAAATGAGGAAATTTCAGTGCTGAGATTCAGACTAAGCCTGTGCTCTGAATGACTGACGTGGTTGGGAGGTTTGCTAGAAAAATGAATTCAACAGAGAGCCATGGAACTGCAACTGCAACATAGGTTAGTAAGAGAAGAGAATGTCTACGGGGCTCAAAGATGGAGGCAGAGTGGTGATGCTCTAGACAGCAAGCCTGGATGTAAGGGGCTATGCAAGTTGCATGGTGTACTCACAGTAAGCTCGGGACTCCTCATGTGGGATCTGCCCCCTACACACTAACCAGCTGACGTTCTCCTTTAGTCTTTCTTTTCACAAATAGATGTAACTGAAACCTATTCAAACACTTGCAGCCTGAGCTGACTGACCCTCTGTGTCTGGACTATGCCATGGTTAGGAGATGGGCTGTCCTGCAAAAGGTTCCTGTGTCTGGAGTCAGGATTCCACAATGGGATGGGAACCAGAGGTCCTCAGACTTTAGAGCGAGGTGGTGACTTTGAGAGAAGCGACTAAGTCTTTAAGTAGAATCAGAGCTTGTCTCACACAGGAATGAGTGGTCCCTGTCAGAGGACTAGAGTAAGAACCATGAGATGATGATCATGATGTGTGATGTAGAGAGTGTTATCACCTCAACTTATGCTCCTGTTTTCTCTTTGGCCACAGGATCTCTTTCAGACACTCCTACCATGTGATCCCATTGGCTGAGTTATGCAGTAGACACCACAAGCTGATCACATGAGAGCATTGTGACCTTGAGCTTGCAACATTCAAAACTTTGAATTAAATATACCTTTTTGTAGGGAGCGGCGTGATAGCCTCACTGCTGCCGCCCCATCCCGCCCTCCTGTGGGCATTTGGTGTGTCTGCCTACGTTACCCATGATCCTCTCTGTCTGGCTGGACATGACTGCGACCTATCCGGTCTCTCCACAACATCTCTGCCTGATGACAACTTCCTGCCCTCACCCTATATAAACCATGTTCACTTCCTCAATAAACAAGACTTGATTGGAACTGCTCAACTTGTCTCCATCTCTCTTTCCTCTTGCCCTGCCCACCATCCCCATTCCCCCTCCAGGTGAGACCCATGGACTGATCCGCAGGCCGGATCACCTTTTTTCTTGGTAAAGTTTTTAGACTCAGGTATATTGTTCCAGCAACAGAAAACATATTCAGACAGTCCTCATAAGGAGAAGAATAACAGAAAAAAGGTTCCCATGTGAGTATCTCCTAGGTTTCCCTTCTTCACAGAAAAAAGAAATCACAAGCAGCCAGTACAACTTGGTTCTTTTAAACCTAAGAATTTATAAACCGACTTTCACTCATTTTTCCCTGAAATCCAGCACTCAGAGCAAAAGTGAGCAAGAATAAGGAAGCTTTCTGAGAGACATCTTTGACACCCACCTGCTACTTTTCTCTTCCTGACAGGAAAATGTTCATTCTGCTAAACTATATGATTGTATCAGAATATGTGGGTAAACCAGAAGCTCTCAGACAAGGCAAAGTTAGTTGGTCACCTGTTCATTGCACTTCTTTATTAGTGAATCCAGTGAGATCAACAGCAGTGATTTTTCCCTCTCTGTTTGCCTTTAGTGCAAAAATGTCTTCCAAAGTTAAATAGAAGCCTGTTGATTCTCATGAACCCTTTTGTGGTCAATCCTATAATCTGACTCTTTTAGCATCCTAGGCACTCCTGCCATGGTAGCACTGAACAATTAATTTCTATCTCACAGTTCTTAGAGAATGCCAAATGTTAAACTGGGTATATTCAATGAATCCACTTATTTGATTTTATCTAGACATCAAGCCACTGTTATGGTTTGTGTCTAGATGTCACAAACCATAACATGCACTTCTAGATGGGGCTTTGTAGGTGGTGGCTGAATCTAGAGTTGTAATTGACTCATGGTCCAATGCTGGGATTAAGGATGTAAGTGCTATACACACCCTAGGGCAGGTAGCCTGCATACAATATATAGGACAGAAAGAGGCTTACCTCTCACTCTCTCTCTCCTCCCTTGTTACTTTTGCTATCTTTTGCTGCCATGAATGGTTGCTTCTCTGCCATGTGCCACCCTGCCTTGGATCCAGCTGGTTACGGACTGAAATCCCTAAAAACTTGGAGCGAAATAAACCTTTCCCTCTTTACATTTGAGTGTTGGGTATTTTGTCCCAACAAAAAGAGACAACTAATTAAGACAGCCACTGGAGTATAATAACTGTTCTTATACATGTGAGGAAATTGAGCCACACAGAAGGTAAGTAACACGACCAGGATTCCCCAGCTATCAAACTCCTACAGGACAACTGTGGCAACTGACGCAATGGCCTGGATGAAACTGATCTAAGAGCTGGATGGCTTTATCTTATGACGATAGTATAAAGCCTCTGTGCACTGCAGTTGGCAATTTGCAGCACAAGTGGCAGAACTTCAGTAGGTCTCTGTAAGGTGGTTTGCCTCTTAAAACTCTGGCCACTAAAGGACTTAATCCAGGTACCTCCCATAACAGATGCTGCGAGAAGTCCGCCTGGAGGAAGTCAGAATAAAGCCAATGTTCAGAGTGCATGAAAAGCACCTCCTTTATTCACTGGAGAGGGCCATTTTAAAAGGGGAGATGAAGGGCTGGGGATACAGAGATGCCAGTGTGCATGTCTAGCATTCATGAGGCCATGGCTTTGATCCCAGCACTACACACACACAAGTGGGGCAGTGACCAGCAAAGAGACTTTTTAATTGCTGAGCACTGTGCCAATCACCTTCTATAGATAAATCCTAAGGACGATGTCTTCCCATGCTTACTAAACATGCTATTTGTGACTAGTGCCTTATGACAATTAAAGACTGCAGGAATAGTCCTAGCAAACTGTATTTCAAACATCCATCTCAGCTCATTCATTAGAGAAATAAATCTAGATCACTTTGGCTGTATATACTTTATATCTTATACCCAGAAAAGCCTTGACAGGTGCGCCTGATTCTGCCTACGTGCAGATAAGGAGAGAAGGCAGGTATCAGACTCCACACTCTTTGGGGTCACTTCCTGGAGGAACTGTCCTCCATGACACTGACTAGTGGCAGGCAGGGGTGACTGGCAGAGGGGGCAAGAGAGATCACAGGTGAATTCTGTTTGGACATGGGGTCATAACTTGCCCCATGGAATCCATATTAACTGGCCTGAGGAAACTCAGCTCAGGAGGGACAGCCCCATAACATGAATCATGGCTTCAACTCTGGTTAAGTTGTTTAGTCTCTTGAGATTTCTGTACCTGCTGTAAAATGCAGATGATGGCACCTTCTCAACACAGTCATTAGGAAACCAAATGTCATAAACATGCATGACTAGCATGATGCTTCAGGCAAGTAGCTGTTAGCTAATTTTACTAAAGTATCAGCCCAATGCCTTTTTAGTGCAGCTGGCAGTGCATCAGTCTCACAAAATACCAGCCCAGGGGCAGCTCTGCAAGGAAGCCTCATTTGACCTCTGCCCTCAGGCCCCCTGTGTACAGTTGTTCATCTTCTGCCTCCTTCATACTATTCCTGTATCATCCTTTGCTCTGTTTTGTTTCTCACACTGCATATAAAATATCTGTTTACAGTGTCTGCCTTCTCTGAACTGTGAGTTCCTTTAGGACAAGCATAGATTGATTCATTTTGTAAGATGGTGCCCATCTTAGTCAATATTCAAAGTGTATTTGCATGACTTAGTTTCTATATGACCAACTAAACAACTGACCACATAAAAGATGCGTAAGCAACTGGACACCTAAAAACTTGATGAAGAAACAATGAATAAGAGAATTAGCAAAAGGGTAAATGGAAAAGAGATTAGTAAAGAATTCAAGAAATTAGTGAGTGAATTAGTAATGGCGCCTTGCATGAATAAACCATGACATGAATGAATGAAAATCACACTGCAAATACCCGAGCCTGCTGTCCCCATCCATGTGGGCTGGAGTCAACTGGTATGCAACTGGTGTGTGAAAGGAATTTCTCTAAGTGCCTGTTAAAATTCTTGACAATTCAAAGGTGACGATACTTTAATTTCGGGTAATGCTGCAGCTTTATGACCTAGTACTTTTATTTAATGGCCCAATTTAGCAGGAGATTATGCCGTCTGCCAGTAGCCCAGAGAGACCACTCCAGACTCAAGCCTTCAGTCCTTACAGAGCCTCTCCTGAGTGCCACCTAAGGAATCAGCCTTCCGGAAGACTCTGTGGCCATCACATTTTGGTTGACAGCATAATATCAGAAAGAGAAAGGGAGGCACTTTGAAAAGCTTCCTTCCTCTAAACTGTTCAACAGTATTTTCAGCCGAACGGTGTATTTTGAAAGCATTTCATTGATAGAAAGTAAACTGTCGTTCTGAAATATAAGCAACAATACAAGTATTATTTCAACTGATTAAACTGCTAGTGAGCCTCAGCATACATGTTACCCATGAGTGAGTCTCTACCAGAAAATGATGCTCTTGTCATGTCAGGTTTCTGAATTCCTCCCCACGATGAGCTAAGCCTGCCTGCCGAAAAGATCCTGGGTATCTGAGGAAAGGGGAAGGTTGCAAGGGAGAAACACCTGAGTTTTCTTTATCATCTGTTCCATGAGAGTGGCTCGATAGCACTGCTTACATGTTAAGCCATTTAACTGACTACATGTCAACCATGAAGAACTGTCATCATTCCTGCCCATTTTTGGAGAAACAATCGCAGTATACACAACGAGGGTCTTGCTTGTGGTTCCACAGAAGATAATTACAGTAGATAACAATATTGTAATTCACAAGGGTAGCAAGTATAGGTACTGTTTAAAATATTCAATTGATGTGTTTTAACTCACATATCTTCACCACTATGCCCCTTAACACTGATAAATAATCGAAGATGGCTTGCAATTTACACAGGTAGACAGAAATGGGTGAGGAGACATGCCAGATCTATATTTATAGAAGATCATTGTGGTTTTATATAAGTTATAAGCCAAGGAAGGGAAAGTTAAAAGACATGGGCATATTGAATCGCAACCATATGAGATTATACATTTTGTAAGTTTCAGAGAAAATCTATTGACCACTTCTTTATTCTCACTGGCTCATGAGTACCTGGCCAGAGCAAGAATGGACTCCCAGGGATACAAAGCCGGGGAAGAAGGGCTGCGTCTCATGCCTTACTCCTCTGTAAGAAGCACAACATACTTTTCTAGACAGCTATAATCGCTTCCTATTTCTACAACTTGCTAGCCTGGTTCATGTATTTGTAAAATGGAAATTATTACAGCTATACAACGGTGATGTATGTTGCATTACTTCAGTACCCAGCCGATATCAGCATGGTTATATGCAGTTTACAGTCAAGGGACTTTTTGGCATCAGTACTGCAGTGATCACCACAATAAAACGAAACAAGCTTGTGAATTTGAGCCTGTTTTGTTCTTGTATAAGCCCTTGACCAGGCAATAGATAATGCTTTCACGTGCGAGCATGCATGCATGTGTCTGGACTTGGAATGTGTTTTGGACTTGGAATGCTGTGGAATACCAATCATCAGGAAGTTGCTTGCACAGAACTTTAGTACAAATGCACATGACACAAAAAATTAGCTCTATTTATATTGCTATATGGTACAGCTTTCAAATATTGACAGCGCGCTAAGAATTCTGAGGGAAAAGAAATGCTTCCTGAGTGGCCCTCTCCTATGACCTGGGTGATGTTTGTTTTCCCTAACTGACACACTTGTGTTCAGGCCGAAGGTTAGTATCAAGGTCATTGCTCTGTCTTTGGGAAACAGGCTGACAATCTAGGCCTAACCACACGGACATGTTTCTTTCTTTCCATCAGTAGCTGGGATGATAATCTATTACCTGCAATCACCCTGCACAATTATGTGTAGGAATATTGGAGAGGCCTCAATTACAATTTCTCTACCTACTCCATTATGCATGCTTTGATGAGTTTTAATGAAAACAGAGGCTGCTGCCAAAGTAGTGAAAAACTGAAGCATCATAATGACCAGGGTGATAAGATACAGAGACTTGTAAGGTGATTTACAAATGGATTAGGAACTGTTTAAAATGGAAAACAAGTTTTGCTTTAGAGATTTGCCTAAATGCTCCTTGCAAACACCTTGTAATGCCTGAAGATTGCCCTACTGGTCCACACAGGTGAAATTGGCATTGTATCTATCAAGATGGATAATAAATGTATTTTTAGTGGTTCTAAATAAATAATTTTGCATATAAATATGCGATGCTGCCGAACAGAGGAAAAAGTGTGAAGCTGAGCAGTATCTTTTAACATGTAGACAAGGTATCCTGTTAACATTTAAAAGGACACAATGCAAACACACTCAGAACGAGTTTAAATGTTGAGCTCTAAGGAAAATCTGGTCAAATATCCTTACGCTTCCAATTCTACTCTATTTACAGTGGAAGCCCCCTTTCAGAAATCCTACAGCTTCAGAAATCTCACAGCACTTACGGAAGTGGTAAGGTTTACCTGTTGGTTTTACAGTGAGGATGATTCCTAAACACCTGCCATACTAGGGCCACTGTGAGAATGAATGACAGTCTCACTAATAAGCACACCAGGGCATTTCATTATTTCTTTTAGGACTATCAGAAAGGCAACCATTTTTATCACCTCCCTTTTTACTGACAAGAAAACCAAGATCCAGAAATGTTCAATGCCTTGTGCAAGGCCACATGGCTAGAATGTGCCAGGATTCAAGTTTGATCTCCAGTGTGACTCAAGATCACAAGCCCCTTCCTACCTAATATATATATATATATATATATATATATATATATATATATATATACATAAAATTTATTTTTATTTTTTTTAGTACCAGAGATCAAACTCATGACTGTGTGCTTGCAAGGCAGGCACTTATCCCTGAGCTAAATCCCCAACCCCGCTACCTACATTTAAAGAAAAGTATTTATTTGGAAATGCTGGGCAGCAATGAAAGGGCACCTGAGCAAAACAGAAGAGAGGGACAGTTTTCATTCCTGAACCTACAGAGAAAGTTGCCAATAGTAAGAATCACTCAAGCCCAATTAAGGTTAAGCAAAGAAACCTGTGTGCATAGTCCAAAATTGTTACTGACTTAATGGGACAGGGCCCAAGTCTAGGATCAGTTGGGAAGAGCAGAAAGGAAAAATGAAGAGAAAGGGGAAAAAGAGCTTTGAATTTGACACTGACTCCATGGAGTTCCGTTTACACTGAGTGCTGGAGAATACGTGTAAATGTGGATCCCAGGACTCATCACACCCTGTATTGATCAATTTTTCATTATCATACTAAAATACGTGGACTGAGTGGCATAGAAAGAAAGGAAGTTTATTTACCTGGCACTTTGAGAAAAGCACCAGCTCTGGCAAAGGACTCCTTGTGAATGGCGGCAGACTGAGTATGCGTGTAAGAGAAAGATTACATGGGGAAGGCACAGCCAGAGAGACAGGGGTGAGGCTTGCTCTTTAATAACAACTCTCTTGTGAAAACTAACCAGAGTCCCATGAGAAGCACCTAAAGTGAACCAATCACATCTCACTAGGCCATCTCCTGTCACCACACTGGGACCAAACCTCCAATTCATGGACACATTACTAAAGTACACCCTGTTCCTTACCTTTCACTAAGAAACTCACGGTCATGTGGGAACTCAACAGTGAATGTTGATGGTCATAATACACTGCTATCAGTGGCATGGTGAAAATCTACAGAAGATGAGAAGAAAGCATACAGTGGGACATTCATTCAAGCCTGGGAATACTCACTAAGGGTGCAACGACTGATTGAATGGAGTGGGCATGTGTGTGAGTTTCTGTGAATATCTGAGAGAGAGAGAGCGAGAGCGAGAGAGAGAGAGAGAGAGAGAGAGAAACAGAAAGAGCAGAGAATGGAGGAGAGAGGGAGAAAGAGATGGAGGGAGAATTGGATATGCAGGTCTAGTATCTGCAGAATGTGTCAGAAGGCTGCATACAATAAGAACAGTTTCAGATCAAGTCCAAAGATGTTTGCTGACAGAATTCCTTCTTGTTCAGGATACGCCAGTATTTGCTCTACTAAGGCTTTCAACTAACTGCAAGAGGTCCAACCACATTATGAATGGCAATCTGCTTTACTCAAATCCACTTTTTTAGATGCTAGTCTCACCAAAAAAAATCTTCACAGAAAATACGCAGGATAAAGTTTGACTGCATAATGCATGCCAGCTAGGATGACATAAACAATTAGACACCACACCAAGAAAAGAGACTAACATATGAGAAAACTCCATTCTTCTATCTTACCAACCCAAGAGTCCTACACCAGGACTTCAGGTGGTCACTCATCTTATTACTACAGTGCCCCCACTTTTCTTTGCTCCTGCCTTTGAATGCACATTAGTCCAATAATAAGAACACCCTCATTTCCTTGCCCTACAAGTCCACCTAATATCTATTTTCATCCAGTCAATAAATTTTGAGCTCCTCGATTCCTTTTTGTCTCAAATGCATCTGTTCCTGCTTGCCTGGTTAGACTGGAGCAGCAAGGATGATCACAAATTTCTACAACACTGCCTCAAATGATCTGCATCTATTCCAGCTCCTTACCACCACACAGTGGCACAGCGCCCAGACATGCCTTTGGCAGACTATTCCATTTTAGTGTGTCACAGTTGCTCCTAGTTGTCTTCTTGGCTCTTGGCTTGAGTGCTAGGTTGAGTGATTGCATACATTTTTGGATTTAGTTCATTTTCTAAATCTTTTTCACTGTGTGCTTTTTACATTTATCTTAAATTTAGCCCCTTTCCTATATGGAAAGGGAAGTCCTGTCTGATTTGGGTTGAAACTTATTAAATAGATCTTTACTTCATTTGTTTGCTTTCTTTATGAATTACATTTACAGCTCGTACCCTCAGCCGCATCCTTGATCTTTGACAAATCCTAATAATTTTCCTGAGTCTTTAGACCGTCCTTCAAGCCTGTTGCTATAAATAACTTCTGTTTGCTCCATCCAATTCATTTTCCACTCACTTCTACTTTTATCTGTGACCAAGAAGGTTGAATACAAGCATTCCACCAATAAGTATCCAGACCTGCTGGATTCTATTTGGATCTTACCAAAAGCAACACAGGCAGGAGACTGGAGAGGGAGATCAAGATCAAAGTGACGATTCTTGCTGAGCTGGCTGTTTCCTACATCTCCCAAGTCCCTGCTTCCTCCTGACTGTCCTCCTTCCACTCTGATTTCCGCTCTACCTCTCATCATTCCAGGCTTGGCGGTGGGAAAGCCCGTTTTGTTGCCAGCTGTGGTGTAAGGCTTCTCCCACATAATTTCCTTTATCTGTGTTCACACTTTTAAAACTAGGCCCTGATTATAGCTAACCAGTGAGCAAATTCACTGCCCTAAAGGTAGAGCTGTTGTGTCATGCATAAGGTGAAACATGCTGTTGCTAGTTCTTAGCATATGGTTCAACTTTTGCTAGTAGTATGGTTTGCTCATGAAGCGTTAATGATAAGACAATTCCTCCTTTTCCAGCCTGCTGGATCTCAGACTCATACTTCCTGGTTTGAGCTCACTGGTTTCAATCATAACCTTCAGCAGCCCTAGCTTTCCCTTGCGCTTGATTCTCTTAGCTCCTTTTCCATTCTTTCACTGTTGTGTGACAGTGTCAGTGTTCCCCCTTATTCGCTTGGCACAGTAGGCTCAGTGTCCCCCATACATGTGCAGGCCACAGGAACCCTGACTCTTTGTTTCTGTCGTCCATTCCTTTGTTCTGGAACCATCTTCTTTCATTGCTTCTCTTGCACAGTTTGTGCCCCACATCTGCGTCTTGGAGGTGTAACCTGTAATTGCGTGGGATTAAACTCAGGACCTTCACAAGGAACTACGCCCCAACCTATTTTTATTTTGGATTCTGAGACTGGGTTTTGCTAAGTTTCCCAGGCTGGGCGGGAACTTATTCTCTACCCTTCTCAGCCCTGAGGCATGCTTGGACTACAGGTATGAATTAGAGGCCCTCCTGAGGTTGGGCCCCTTCTCTGGGTTCCCAGCACATGATATACCCAGTCACTGTTCTTCTATTATCCTTCACTTGTTGATTTGTATTCTCCATGATTAGTCTGAAGGAGATTTAAATGATATTATGACTTAAGCTTTGCCCACAGACTGGTATATTGAATGTGGGTAATTATGAATGTGACCTACTTGGAGACAGAGTCTTTGTAGATGTAATCAAGTTAAGATGAGGTCATACTCCACTGGGTGGACTTAACCCAACATGATGGGTACACCTGTAGGAAGAGCAGAAGCTGGCCCACAGACACATAAAGGGGGAGATCATGACAGTCTCTCGGAAGGGAGACGAGATATCTCCAGAGGGAAGAGTGAAGTGCCAAGGCTGCAGTCTAAGACATGCCAAGGATGGGGGCATATCCCCAGAGTCAGGAATACACAAGATGTGATCTGGCCCTGAACATGTCACAGATGGCACGGCCCTGCTGACACCTTCATTTCGAATTTCTGCTTTCTAAAACTGTGAGACAATACACCTCTCTTTTTTAGGGCCAGCAGTGTATGGCTCTCTCACAAATGCCCTAGAAAACTAATACAGGAATGCCTTAACATCCAGAGCCACTTGCCCAGTGCCTCCCAGGTGCAAATTTAAATTGAGTAAAATTGTACTGAGCTGAACTGAAATGTAAGTTCTTTATAAACGTGGTACAAGTAGACCGTGTGTAAGCCAGGCACAGTGGCACATGCTTGTAATGCCAGCACTCCTCCAGGCTGAGCCAGCTAGGGCACACGTTTGAGCTTGACCTAGATGACTTAGCACTATCCTATCACACAATTCAAAAGAAAATGGGCTAGTTATGTATCTCAGTGTGAAGGCCCTGAGTTTAGACCCCAGCACCAAAAACAAATGAGCAGAAAAAGAAGGGAATATGTATATTCCTGCAAAAATTTACTCTTTATCTTCCTCATTCACCACCTCATTCAATGCTGCATCCCCAAAGTGTGCACCCCTGGTTTCCCATTCACATCTGCTAGATGCTATTTTCTCCAGCTGCACATCTTCGGCCTGAGGACATCTATTTGCAACTGTCTATAGACATTTTAGGAGAAATTTCACAGGTATTTTCCAAGAATTCCAAATGTTAAAGGCTATAAAACTACCTGGCCCAGGATCTGTAGTGCAGAGGCACAGAATGACCCCCCAGGCATGGAGCGCACTGGCAGAAGCTACAAACAGAGCACACAGGGGTCCTGCCTCCCAGCACTATTTGTGATCCTCGTGTTACTGAAACTGAGAGAAAACAGGAGTAAACCCTACTGACTTATCGTGCTTCATTTGCTTTTATTTGGCTTTAAAAATCATCAATTTCAGAGGTCACATAGCTAAACAACATATTAACTCCCATTAGGTTTACTATAGATCATACCTCAGCCTCCCACTAGACTTGCTATAGATCATGCCTCATTTCATAGCTCAAGATTTAATGGTTGTGTAAGGTATTTTTCGGAATCTGAAGGCTGCTTTTATCTAGCTCAAACTGGCTGAAGCCACTAACCTTCACTTGTGTCTGCATAAGTACCCAATGGGTGACACTGGAAGGCCAAACTCCATTCTCAGATCATGCTAACACAGTCATTTTTCTGACTGTGGCTCTGATAAAGACCCTTGAAGTTGTCTACTCATGCACAGACTACAGAATGCTTCACTATTCCTATAGGAATAGTGAAGGCTTCCCAAGGCTTAGACTGCCCCATTTCTTTTTGCCATAAATACCTCTATTGCCAATCCTAGGAACAGTGGATCTGAGACCTACTCTTCTGAACACACACTTGGCTGGTTCATGAATAATCTCTTTCCTTCACCAAAAACTCATCTTTTCAGTGACCGGGATAGTGCACGGTGGGAGAAACAGGCCTGTATCAATGATGCTATCTCCCCAGTTGCCACAGAAAGTGCAGAGAATAGTAAATTTGCATTTCGAAACCAGATGTGAGGGCACAAATATCTTTCTTCTTCCATTTCTTGTCTTCCTTCTTCATCATTCTCTTTCTTCCTCTCTAATGCACTTTCCTAGACCAGTTTGTTGTACTTGTCTTAATAAGTCATTCATGCTTAATATTATTAATGATTTAAAATGTCCTAAGAGAAATATGAATACTTGGTTAGATTACTTTTGTGTACTAGAAACCCATTTGCCAACTAAATATGGCAATTATTGATTCAACCTATAGGCAACTTTACTTCTATTTCTACAGTTATTCTAGTGACGGCAAACAGAAAAAATAACCAAGTCTATATATTTTACAAGTACATGTGACCAAAACAATCATAATCAGTAAAGATGTCCAATCATGCACATGAAGAATATCAACTCAATACACAACTTAGAGACTCTGGAGACATTCTTCCGGATGACACCATCAAAATCATGAGCTTTAATTATAGGGCCAGGGATTTAACTCAGCAGCTCAAGAGCTTGCCTGGTAAGCATGAGGTTGTGAGTTTGATCCTTGGTAAAAAATAACAACAACAACAACAACAACAACAACAAAAATTATAGGTATACTTCCAGTGTTAGCCACATTTAAACAGGAACCTCGAGATACGTTTGTTGTAAGGAACATCAAAGGCCATGCAAATGAGACTTATGAACCAATCCTGTCGTCTTCTGTATCCATGAATGTACACTGCTTAGGAGAACTTAACAGTTTTAAACTATTTAATGTATATATTTAAACTTTTATATATATTTTAATGTAAATGGGAAAAGACTATACTTGGACACTAAAATTTAAATTCCCAATTTAAATACATGCATGGGTATATATACATATGTAGGTCCCTACAGTATTATTTTGCACTTTTTTTCCTCCAAATTCACTACAATTGACATTTATTATTTTTAGAACAAAATGCAAACACTGTTTTAAACTAACCATGTGCAATGCAAAGTGTCCAATTAATGATTCAGCAATATTAATTAGTACTGAATCAGAAATTCTACTTGGTTCTTGAGTCTTGACTAGTTGTTGCAGAGCTTATTACCTTAAACAAGTCAAAAATTATCATGTTCTCTTTTCTTCTCTCTACGATGGGGATGGAAAAGTATGTCTGCCTCAGATTTTTGTTGTGAGAATTAAAATGGACAATGCTTGCAAACTTTCCGTGTAGCTCTTACAGATGTCCAGTGCTCAGGAACTGACAGTTACACCACCACTCCCACAATGCCGCTTTATAACACGTACTCTCCTTACTCAATTTTTCCGCACTGATGTGGGCCAGACCTAATATACATCAGAATCATTTGAAAAGTGGGGAGAAAGTGCATTTATTGTCTTAGAATACCGGATCATGGAATGTCTACATTTTTAGCAAGCATCCATATGTTAGTTATATTTTGAAAGCAAACAAGATATACCGATAAACCTAGTCCATGACCAGGTAGTTTAACATGATATGTTAGGAGGACCATGAAGAGAAAACAACACAATTTCTATTTACATGATGAGGCTCTGGAAAAGCAGCTGCCATATATCCATTTTAGGGGGGATGAAGTATTATGAAAGCAGATCCAACTCCAGGTAACAGGCTTTTCATGCAGCAAAAGTCTGACCCTTTACATTCAGACAAGCAAAAACTAAGTGTCCTTCATTACCATTTCTGGCAATGATTTGCTTGTGTTTCTGACTGCAGCACTGCATGGTGGTGATCCTGAGTTTACTCTCTCATCAATGACAATGACTATATGTGATTGATGCCCATGATGAAGTCTGGCTGCAGAAAGAGTTCCATAAATGTGATTACTCTCTTACAAAGATCCCTGGGGCATAGGACTCAGTGAACCTCATAAGAGATTCCTACTTCCCCGCATCATTGCACGGGATGCACTTGACCTCTTTGAAGACTACGCTTGGAACAGACAAGCCAAATGTGTAGGTGTCTATTAATAACATTCAAAATGGTAGGAGTGCTCACGTAGCTGAAAGTTTAAATAATTATTATATCAAGACTTGGCACTGTGGGATTCTTAGGCAGAGTGCATTGGTGATCATATGTAATTTCCAGTCACTTATAATAATTGCCTCTTTCTGTGTCCTAAACTTAAGAAAGTAGCTATAAACTACTATGAGATTTTCAGGAAAACCAAAATAGCTTCTTTTTTTTGATAGGCTTCTACAGGGATAACCAGTCTGGCTAGGTGCACAGTACATAAGATTGCATTTAATATTCACAAATCCAGGTTGGAAATCAACAATCACTAGTAAACAACTGAAGCTCAGAGTGAGTAAGAAATTCTGGATACACAGTCTTCCGGGCCAGGCATGAGCGGAGCTTTCCTATTACTCCAACTGACTCAAGGCTTTCAACTGACTTTTAAGCTTTTTTGTTTGTTTGTCTTCCTTTTCTTCCTGTTTGGGGGTGTTAGAAGAAGCAGTGTCCTTGGAAAGTCCTACAACAAATACTTGATCACTAAATCTTGATTCAGTGAAACATGAACAAGGCCATGAACAAGTTTTGGTTTCTCTGTTCCCATAAAACAAACTACCTGATGATTTTTAATCATTTACCAAAGTGCTACCCCAGAGGAAGTCGTTTCTTTAAATTTTTATCCTCGCAGGTGCCCCTCTCAGTGAGTTGCCTTTGCTTCTTGCTGCACCAGTGGAAATGCTTCGCCCTTACCAGTGATATTGCAGTACACACGCAGGGGTCTCAGGGGTCCGCTGCCATCGGAGTCCACGTAGAAGAACCCAGCTGTGTTCCCTCGATGTCTGTAGACCTCACAGGATTGCTCGTAGATGGCTGGAAAGACAGAAAGGCAGCAGAGAGGAAACTTTGCTGGACTTTGCATATCACTCTGGAGGGATCAGAACTTCTTACTTATGTTTATCTAATGTTTTTTGCATGCCTTTACAAATGTTCCCATGCTTGATGAGTCACATCTTCTCTTTGGCTTAACTCATTGGTGTTTCTAAACATGCCTCCCCAGTCTCCCTCACCTTCTCCACGTGTCTCCTTTTTGCTGATTTGCATGCCCTTCCTCACTGCCCCACATATATTGAGCTAGGATCACTGGTATACTATTCTGCCCCCTGAAGACGCTGTAAGAGTAATGACCAAGTGTTGTTCTACACTGTATCCCAGCATCTAGTGGAGCTCTGTGCTTAGCATAGGCTCAACAAATATCTGAGTAATAAAAAAAAGCCACATATATACAATTGTGTCTTTTTAGTAATAAAATCTAAGAATCCTGCCTTATTTCTGGATATTTATGCTTCTGTCAGTAACTAACACGGAGTACAATTGAGTTCAATGTATTTTTACATAACATTGACTAATTTCCTAATACATGCCAAGAGATGTGGATGAGAGAACAGAACCAAGGTAAGACAGTAACTCAGTGCCCTGAAAGCTTATAGCCTAGCTGACAACTACAGAGGTTCCTGGCAGTCACAGGTATCCTGAAACAGGGGCTTTCACTGATCTGTGGGTTGGAGAGAGCTGTAATTTTCACTAAATCATCATGAATAGATTTGGAGGCACAGAAAGGAGGTATCTGTTGTTTTATGCATAAAGAAAATAAAATACCTGATATGTCCGACGAAATTTCACAATTCAAAGCAGCAGTTATACATGCAATTGTAACACTCACCTATGCTTAAAACACTTGGCTAGCTCCTAAAATTCTTCAAGCTATAGTACATGATCCTCACTTTACCCAGCTCCTGCCCCTTATGACAAATATCCCATCCCACAGATGTGATGGTATGGTTTATCATGATCAGTGTGAGGCTGGGAACCTCAAATAATTCATTATAGTAAAGTTCTGAAGCCAGGGAGGGTTTGACTTTATAAATTAAAGTGAATTCAAGGTTATACTTTCTCTTACATTCTTGGACGCTTTCTCAAAGAAAAGGTAAATGAGCATGTCACCATTTGTAGAATATATATTGAGCTTAATATACAGTTCATTTACGTTTGCCAGTATCAGGTTTGCTGGACATAATAACACACTGGTGATACATGTGAAAATCAATTCATACCTGTGTGGTCCTCCCTAGTTCCTCCCACCATGACAACCACATGGAAGGAGCTAGAATTGACTCATAAAGAGTGAACACTGCCCAGGCCACATGTAGACAGTGCTGGAGGGCAAAGACCCCAGAACCAAACTGGGTGGTTTTGCAGGGTAGAGCCATCACTTAGGAGGCGGGGCAGCCTGATGAGCTGCTTCCCTATGCTGAACACTGTCTTGGGTGACTGCTGTGAAAGACGCTTCCTGGTATTCATGTCCTATTCATAAATCCATCCTTCTCCCCTGAGTGAGCTGGGCTTATTCATCGCTCTAACAAATAGACTACGCAGAAAGGATATATGTAACTTCCAATATTAGACTGTAGAAAGACTGCAGGCCCTGTCTTTCTGCTGCATCACTTCCCACGGCAAAGTCAACAGCCACCCAATAGTGCTAAGACACCCACGTGGGCGAGCTTGGGAGCTGCTGCAGCGTCACATGAGTCAGAGCACGGAGGAAGATGCCCACAGCAAGGCGGAAATGACTGCAGCATATCAATATCTATCCTAGTTGCAGGTGAGCCCAACCCCAGTAAAATGTTACAGGCCTGGAGAAGCTATGAAACTATAATGGATATGGTTTCTACATGCTAAGTTTTGCAGTAATTCAACCATAATAAATCACTAATCATCTCTCAAAGCATGAAACTTTTCACCGTGCTATTGACCTAAAAAGAGCCTATCTCATATTATACTCCTAAAGTGCCACAATGATAGTCCACCTATGGTACTTTGAAATCACTTGGTAAATATGAATTACTATTGAAATGATACCTTAGATCCACGCCATGTTATCTTTTCTTTTGAATACATCTTTACTTGATTTTTTTCACTTTTCATCATAACTCACAAGAGTTTTATGAAAAACCAGTTCACTCCTCTCTCTCTTTTCACAGTGATGACAACTTTGAAATTTTAGTTTATTACTTTGGAAATGACACTTTGAATAGTGTATATATACAGCTGCATCTAAAAAGTTCATTTTAACTCATTATGTATTTGCTTACTAATATGGAAAATTTTACCTCCTCTCTGAAACATAGATTTCCATTCTTGCATCCTTCGAACAGAGGGGTATTGTAATTAATAACCACCTTACTCTCTCATCTGTTTCTAAACAGGCAAAACTATATGAAAATTCAACAATTCAATGCTAAATTCACTAACAAAGATCTCAAATGTCTCCTCGATAATCATATTGAAATTAACCATAAATGAATACCTTTTGGGATGAGAGAAAGAGAGAATATGTCCCTAAAGAAAAAGATAAAATTTAGAACTTCCTGAAAGTTTTTCTGTTTTTAACTTTGAAACCACGCAAACATTTTAGTGTTAAAAGCAAAATTATATATAATAAGAAAGTAATCCCTAAGCTTAAGAGGCAATGAAAATTTTAACTACTAATTTTTTCAATCAATATTGAGATTTCAGTATTTTCTGAATTTTTATCAGATTTATATTCTTGGTGTTCCAGTTAACTGTTCATTCCTAAAAACAAAGACACATACAAAACAAGACACTCCAATTTTGATTTAAAAAACATCCATGATGATTCTGGAAGTCAACAATTTAAGCTGAGCTCAGCAGGGCAGTTTTCGGCTGGACAGAGGATTTGGGAGGTCCTGGAGTCCATAGTGGGCTCAGCGGGATGCCCGGACAGCAGAGCAGGTGGCTGTTCTTTGGCATGCAGTCTTGTGTGCTCCATCCGGCACACACGGCAAAGACCCCAGAGCCGCCAGCCCCTGCCTGAGTGATGCTTGAGAATGCTCTGTGGTCCGAAGCGCAGAGCTAGTCTCAGCACACACAGCACAGCCTGAAGGTCTGAACGGAAGGGAGGAAACTCTGGAGCCACAAGGATGGTGTCAGTGTCCGGGTTCACCGAGCAGAACCACACTGCAGCGTGATGTGAATCTAAAAGCAATGTGTTTTCCTAAGCCACTGAGATTCTGGGGATGTTTATTGCCTTGGTTAGCCTACTGTTTCAAATACACTTGCTCCTTTAACTGTGGCTCAGTTAACAGGTCAGCAATATGGACTAAGTCTGGTGATAAGCATTGCTACTTAGAAACACAAAAAATGAGCTCCTATATATCAATATTCTATCCAAAGACAAAGCAGCTGGTGAGCGGTTACTCTGACTCCATCACTGTGCTGTATAATCTGGGTCTCGAAATATTCTGCTAATCCCCCTATGTTAAAGGTTTTATGCTTAGGACAGCACTGTGGGGGAGTGAGGGAAACTTTGGGAGGCAGGCAGAGTGACAGGCTTTGGGGTTTTGGAGGTGAACCCTTGAAGCAGGAGTCACACTGAAAGAAAAAGCTAGTAAACAGTGTGTTATGGTCGGCAGAAAATGGATTTTTTACCATGAAAGATCATATGCATATATAGTGCAAAAGTTACCTAAAACTCAACAGCCTGAGTGTGTAGCATCAGTGTAAACTCATTCTTTCATTGTTTTAAATGATGTGATAGCTTCACATCTGGGTTAGTGAAAGTGCTGGAAGCCATGGCGACACAGTGGCTTCTAAAGATACCAAGGCATGAGTGCTTTACTGGGTCCATGTTTGAGAATGAAAATTACAGGATGAGATTAAAAAGCATCGTCTTGCCTGAAAAGCAAGAACTTTACTAAAAAGTGGAGTCATGTAAAAATGACATAGCAACCAATTTGATATAGCAATTAGGGCTCCAAAAAGGACAGTCACTGCAATTATAAAATATATGTATTTGCATCTATTGTCTATCTAGCTATCTATCTATCCTCTGTCATCTAGCTATCTAGCTAGCTGAATCACCTACTCAGCTATCTCATCTCATCTCCTCTCTCTATCTCATTTATCCAAGTCCACTGATCACCTCTAGATTCATTAATGTATAAACTCATGTTCCAGAAATTGGAAGGAAGACAGATCTCATCCTGCTTTTTCTTTTCTTTATGTATTAACTATGTTTGAGAGTGATGTAAAAGTCTATTAAAATATATTTAGAAAATAACCAAGGCTATAAAGTGCAGAAGGAACACAGCACTACCGTCTTATCTATCTGCAGAGGATTCACACCGGACTTTGAATGGATGCTTGGAACCATGGACTCAGCCCTAAATATGCAATGTCTTCTCCAGAACAAACACAACTAAGATGAAGTTTAATTTATAAATTTGCCATAGTAAAAGATGACAAAAATAACCAGTAATAAAATGTGATTTTATACTTTCACAACATATGTTAATAAATGTAATGTAAAGACTACAAGAAAAATTAAGGATAACTTTTCCAAGGTCACACTAAAAATATTGTTAGTTTTGGTTGGCTATGTATTTAGGTTTTAAATGATAAAAAGGTTCTTGAAGAATTACATACAAACACTCTATTTTTGTAAGGACAGTACTTATATTTAAATTAGAAACAAGAGTGACAGGGTATTGATAGCTGTTTACCCTGGGTGAAGGGCACAAGGGGAACAACTATGCAATTTTGTATTTTGTAAATTTGAAAATGTCACTAATCATATTTTTAAATATTTAGGAATTTTAGGTGTTCTGTGGTTTCAGCATCTTTTTAGAATTACTTTCTGAGTTCTTCCATGCTGCTGATTGCCATCTGGCCACAGCTGCTTCTCCACCAGTTCCCTCACCCCCGCACAGGGCCTGCCCTCGGAGAGTGGCCTCTTCTATCACTGGGTTCTCTGGAGACCCAGCAGCTCTTGAGTGTGCAGTGGTCTGCTCTTGTTTAACGGCCGAGCAGTATTCCCCAGCAAAGACTTGCCGCAATTCATTAAGTTATTAACTCACCAAAGAACATCTGGGTCACTTCCAGTTTTAGGGCATTTTAAAGTTCTGGTACTATTCTTTAACTGTATTCTTTATTATCAGATGAGCTGTGATTGGTTGGTATAATATTTAACACACCTGAGAATACTGATCAGATTATAGTTTCTTAGACACTTTTTTCTCTAGGTAAAGACCATCTCCTCCAAGTTTTATGCAATTGTTTATTAGCTTTGTTTGTTCTTTGTGTTTATTCCTTTTTTTTATTTTTGGAGCTTCTCCCTCATTCTCCTGGTCCTTTTCTTTCTCTTCTTCTTACCCTTCCTTTGTCTCTTTATTACATTTTGTATGATACTCTTTTCTAGACTATCAAGATATCTTTTGCAGTTTTATATTTAGTTAACAGTGACGTGTGAAATACTGACTGATAGCTCTAAATGTCTGTCTTTTACCTTTCAAGGACTTTAATGCAATGTTAAAATATTTAGAATTATTTCTGCATGAATTTAGAGAAACTGAATATAACTGGTTATGTTCAGTCCACAAAGTGTTCTAAGAAGCATAATATTTTCATTTGTTTCCTACACTGCTTGCTTAACATATTATTCAGTGGGATATGAAAATTTTGTATATGATGAAGGCAGCAACTCAATTCAGAAAAAAATAAGATAGTTTAATAAGTAATATTGTGATCACTGAGAAGCCATATAGGAAATGAATAAGTGGATCTACTACTCATTCTGTAGACCAGAATCCAATTACAAATGAATCACATACTTAAATCTCAAAAAACAAAATATATATTTAGGTATGAGAGGAAAACAAGATGGGATTTCTTTGTAACCTAGAAATGGCAAAAATACAAACATAACAAAAGAAAATACAGATAAACTTACTTATACCAAAATGAATAAAGAGGAAGATAACTGTTTGCAATAAGGAAATGTGTGTGTGTCTGTGAAGTCTCAAAGTCATAGAAAAACTAAACACAGACTGAAGGAATATCTAGCCAAGTCATATTTATGTGTTTATCCAGCACTCCTGTTTTTACTGATCTGTACAAGAATGTGTGATAGAAAATGTGAAAAGAAAGAAAACACATGAAGCTTTTCTTCTCACTGTTATTTGTACTGGAGGAGAGAGGCCTCGTCTGACGCGTCCACCAGCAGAGCAGCAAGTGCAGCAGCGCGATGGCCGTGGCTCAGCTTTGAAAACAGAGGCGCGTGACTGCACGTACATCACAACAAAAATACACGGTTTTTTAAAAAGTGAAGTGGAGAAAAGTAGGCACAATACGGAAATACTTATCAAAGAACGAGTTTTCTATTTATATTTTGAAAAAAAAAATAACATTTCCTTAAAACATGGTTACATATAGGGTGAAGGAAGGGACCGGAGGGGTAGCAATACTAGCAAGACTGGATTGAATGTGGTCTGCTTTCCTGGTTTTACTTTGGAAGCATACAAATATTTTATATAATCGTAAATTTATCTTTCTTTTGTATAGGTTATGGAGACAACACAAATATTACCCAAGTTGAAACTTTAGCAGCAAAGGAGGAGTCCTCTACAGGGGTGTGGGTGTAGCTAGATGCTTCTCGGAAAACAACAGCAGGGGCACAAACGTGCAGCTGGGTGGCCTGGCAGTGCCGCAGTCTGACAGTTAAGAACTGCATCCCCGCATCTCTTCCTCCAGAAGTTTTCTGGCATCCCACTTTGAGATGGACAGTTTTCCTTTCTGTTTCAATCCCTGCATAGCGCATTCCATGAATTTACTAGTTTATGTCCTGTTAGTCCATAAATTCTGAGAGTGCAGAGATTTTCTCTAAATCTAAAGGTATATATTTTTTAAAATACTAGCTGAACATCTCCATGATTGCTTAAAGCTGAACTGAGGAAAATAAAAAGATTCCATGACAGTTTTCTTTGTTCTCTGTAATACTAGTAGAGTTCAGCCAAAGGGACTTCCACCAGCTGTTTGTGAAGTGACCTGATGTGCCAGCCACAAGTTCTAAATCAGTACTGGAGGGCCTCTCTAGGGCAGTCATGGCGCCCTCTATCGGGAAAATGTCAACATGAAAGAAAAACAGCAATGAAACTGCACCAACGCCAAGACGTGCTTCCACTAAAAACTGCAAGAAGTAAACCTAGTGCTACATTATAGACTCTGCTATCAGGTGGACATGCAGAGGTATTTGTGCTCCTGTGAAAAGGACAGAGGCCGGCCCACCAGGACTTTATAGAGTACATTTTATATTAATCGGGACAGATGCATAATGTAGCTGGACAGAGCAGATGGATCAGTGTTTTCATATTTGAGGAAAATAGTCTGAATATAGTTCTGGCGGCTAATTTATTGCCTAAGGTGCAATTTGAAATGTCCTTGTGATGCTCACTCTCATTAAAGATAATGATAGTATTCAGACAGCAAAATAGTTTTATTTAGACCTCACCTTTTCAAGTACCAAGGTCAGAGCTGTAGTTTTTCCTGCTCTGCCATTTATATTCCTATTGCAAAACTATGGAAACAGATAAGAAACTTACTCAGTACCTATTTTAAAGCCTTAAAAATGTTTCAGTCCTATTTTATGTCTTTCCTTGTTCCCTGTGTTCTCACCAATATAATATTTACCACATGATTACAATTAGTTACAGATCTACGTACACAGCCTACAGACAGAAATAAGATCAAATTAATTCTAGTAATTAAGTAAATGCTTGGGAAGCATTTTGCACTTAGCAGTCATTTATTTAATTAAGTTTATCAAATCCCTTGTGCAGTAAGTTTGCTGGACTTTGCCCTGGACATGTTTTAGCACAGAAAAGAATAAAAGATATATTAAAACTAATAGGATCACTGAAATTAGTTCAAAAAAATGTGTCAGGGGATTAAATTAGAAAGTAGATCTTTTTGATGTCCCAGGTTGCTTGTAGCTAGTACAGGCTGAAAATAGACAAAGGTTCTTTAACATTTTCCCTAATAAAAGGAGGTTAGTGGAAATGGAACTACGTTAGTGGCTGGTAGGTGTTAAAGGTGGGAAATGAGAGAGGTAGGTGGGGCTGAGGGGCGCCCCTGAGGGTGCTGGTAATTACATAACACACAAGTCAGGTGTCATCTGACCCAGGGGTGGACTAAGGGACTTTTCTTACCCCCAAATTTGTCTCCCCCAAGTCCTGCAACTGCATTTCATGATCATCTTAGGAATCACAGCACATTCCATTCATGATGGAATGCATGCAGCAAAGGTTACTGAATTTCATGGAGAAGCTGTCTAATATTCCTGTTGCTTATTATGTCATATAGAATGCAACCCAGCAAACTGTTTTGTAAATCTTTTTAATCTAAATGTGATATTGGAAACATAAATCTGTAAACATATTTAACATAAAGGTTTTTAATAATCCATATCTAACAAGAGCCTATTGAGGCCATGGCAGCAAAGTGGTAGGTAAGTTGAGGCATGGGCTGGCATGCACCTCAGTGGCCAAACACAGCTTTAAAGGTGATGAGCTGGGAATAAGGTCCTCAGACCCACAGCAATTGGCATCACCCCAAGCCTGTGATAGACTGCACATTTTATAGGCCCCAATTTGACCTACTGGATCAGAACCTGTGGGGACAGGGCTCTGAAAGATAGATTACATCTTCAGGTCATTTGTTTTTCATGTAAAATTTTATTCTGAAATGAATCAAAAAGAAAAATCTGTAAAATCACACCTTCTAAACAGTGGCAGATGTCATGACACCTTTACTTTCACGTCCTATGTGCTGAAAACTTCCAGTAAAAATAATAAAATTTCATATTTTCTCAGAATGCTACCCATGCAGTGTGTTTCCCCTCTTTTGTTTTATATACTGATCTTCATCTTCTTGTTATGGAAGCAGCCACCTCATAACTGTGCAAGGGGAAAAGCCTTTCCAGCTCACTTATCGAGTAGCCTTACTCCTGATTAACCATTTTGTCACTCAATAGACTTTGAAAAATGACTTTTGAGAAGATGCTAGATTGACAGGCAGCAGAGTAGAGAGCCTCTCTCAGGGAAACAACTCAAATGTTAGAATTTAATACCATGGAGAAGATGAGACGAAAGGAGAGGGAGTCTCACGACTCAGGAAGAAACTGAGGAAAGAGAAAAAAAAAGAATGAATGAATGAACGAACGAAAGAGAGAAATACAGAAAGAAAAAGTGTGGATTGAAGACTGGAGCTAGACCCACTCCCACCTGAGCTGGTCCCACACTGTGCTGGGCACCTTGGAGTGGGACGACTCCCTGTCAGTCATGCTGAAGTTGCTGTAGCACTGAAATTGGGGGTTGGTGAGCCCAAGGTCCTTGGTGGGAGGATGTGCCACAGTGGAGAGCAGAACCGGTGTTGAGAGCTGCACTGACCTGCGGTGAGTGCCAGGAATTTGGTGGTGGTGGTGGTGGTGGCGGTGGGGTGACCGGATGGACGACATATTGGAGTTGGGCAGGTCGGGCCTAAACCCGGAACAACAGTGGCATCAGTTCACCCGCTCCTGGCCCAAAGCAGACTGGTGGGATCTGCTTGGGCTGGGTCACACCCCTGGTTGGGATCCAATAGCCAGGAAAGAAACTATCCGGAACCTGCAACATCCCCACGGCACAGATTAACGTCTGAAGGCACTCACTGGCTGACTGGCTCCAAGAAGAAGGGCCAGCCTACATCGTCCCCTACCTGCACCTCACAGATCAACAGCAAACTGGAGAGGGTAGCAATCCCCTAGCCAGCATGCTTCAGAAAAACTGTAACCAAATGGAAAGGACCTGAGACCTCCAGCACATACCTGTCTGAAAGAAACCAGAAACATGACAGGAGAAAGAAACAAGAAAAAGCCTCCATCCACTGACCCAGGGAAAATAAGTCCAAGGGAAGAAAATACAGAAGAGATGGAGGGCAGCAAACATGCAATCTTGGACATGGCATCAGTTGACATAAAGAAATATCTCTGTGACATCATAGCTGAACTTAATACAAATTCTAATTCAAGTGAAGCAAGATATGAGATTAACAAAAGAAATGCTAAGCACTTCTCAAGAAGACACAGATGGAAGAATGGAGGAATCAAGAAAAAGGAGAGAAACCTTTGATGAAGAATATAAACAAAATCTATAATACATGAAACAGATCCAAAGAGATTACCAGGAAATTAAAAACTCCATTGAAAGCTGGCAAAATTGCTTGACAGAAACTAAAGTTAGACTTTCAAAACTTGAAGATAGATTTACAATGTGATCGCGAAAGGAAGGATCTCCTAAGTATAATAAGGAGCCAGGAAGTAACAATACAAAGACTAGAAGACAACAAGAGGATCTATAACTTAAGAATAAAAAATGTGAACGAAGAAGCAAGGGTAAACACAAATGAAATACAATGGCTATTCACAGGAATAATTAAGGAAAACTTCCCAAGCATAGGAAGAGGAAATGATATAAAGATTTATGAGGCATAGAGAACTCCAGCCAGCTACAACCAAAACAGATCTACACCCAGACATATAATAATCAAGATCCCAGAAATTCATCACAACAATAGAATATTAAAAGCAGTCAAAGAAAAGAAACAGGTCATTTATAAAGGAAAACCCATCAAAATCATGACAGAGTTCTGGACACAAACCATCAAATCAAGAAAGAGCTTGGAGTGAAGTATTCCAAGCCCTGAAAGAAAATAACCTCCAACCCAGATTGATGTACTCTGCAAAACTATCTCTCAAAATAAATGGAGAAACAAGATGCTTCTATGACAGAGAGGAACTGGGGGAGTTCACGACCACCAATACAACCCTACAAAAAATACTGAAGGACATGAGAGAGAGAGATAGAGAGAGATAGAGAGAGAGAGAGAGAGAGAGAGAGAAACACAACAAAACACCAGGATTCCAGGAACAGTGGCAGAGAGGCCTCAAAAAACAGGGCATACAGTGGAATGAAGGGGAAAAGTAGACAGCCAATGGCAGAAAAATAGCATCGCAAAGATGAGGCAGAGAAGGTTGGCTATAATCTCTAACATGGATGGCCTTGATATACTAACAAAAAGAAACACAGGCAGAGTAGATCAGGAGATAGGGTCCACTGAGATGCTCTGAATAGGAAATATAATCAACCTGAAAGTGGGTTAATGAACCAAAAGTCAAAGATGAGAAAACAATGCTCTATGTGACAGGGAACTAGAGAGAAATAGGGACAGCTCATCCAGCAGCTGCAGATAGGTTGAAAAGTAAAGACACTGTTGTGCAGTGGAGAACTACTTAGGTATAAGGAAAAGAAACCTTGAGGCGTTAGTAGGTAAAGGAACACAGCTCAAGATCAAGCTCAGGGGTACAAAGGTTGAGAACCACTTAGTAGATAGCGGGCTGCCCCCCTAGTCTAAAAACTAAAGGGGTTAGTGGGATCAAAATGTACAAAGTACCCTGTGAAACTGAAAGGGGAGGAAATGTCGAAAAAGGGAAGGCAGAGGACATTGTTAACAGTGTATCAGGATATAAAATCCACATTATTTTTATTGCTCTGTTTAGTTTGATTTTATTCTGATCCAGTCTGTTTACTCATACTAGATTTGAGGGCACAGACAGCTATCTCAAAAATAGCAGGATATACTATGGTAACTATCCTTCATTTCCTATTAGCTTAAAATGAAGTCCTGTATTACTTACACTGTCTTGCTATGACTGATCTTATTTGAATCTGGTTTGTTAGAGCACTGTTTTTTCTTGACTGATTTTATTCGAATCTGATATGCTTGATAGTACCAAGTCTGAGCATAGAGGCAACTACTCTGAAGACAAGATTCACTAGGATACCCATTCCACTTTGACTATCATCTTCTTTTGAAGTCCTATAATGTCTCTAATATTTTGTTTTTATTGATTTTTTTCTGTACTGTTATGTTCAATTTTATTATGCCTGATAATATAGACAATACTATTGAAAATAACAAGAGACATCATAGTGACTACGGTAGATCACCTAGTATTGTGGTTTTATATGTCTTTTTTATCTTGTGTTTTTCTAGGAATTTGTTTTGTTGTCTTGTTTTGATTTGTTTTTACCTCTAATGCAGAAAGTATAGGTATACATGTAGAGACTCATGCATGAATAGAACTTCTAAACAGTTTATGAGAATGATTGACTAATGCACGATGTAATGAACAGATTCTTTGAAGAAAAAGAGACACTAAGATATCCAGTGCTACTACCATAGCATCAAGATATAAAATCTAGCAATATTATTATTCTCTGTTCAGAGTGATATTAGTCTGTTTTCTTCTGTTTAATACATAAAGGTATGGACAGCTATTTTAAAGAGAATGAGAGATATTATGACAGCCATTGCTGACTTCCCTATTGTCTGGTCTTGAAGACCTAAAATGCCTTCTTCATCCTGTTCTGATCAGTTTAATACTATTTTGTTCAGTAAGAATTCACTGTGTGTGAAGATATGGACAACTATTTGGAAGAAAACAAAGAGACAATATGACAGACGATGAAGATCTCCAGTTGTCTTGCTTTGAAATCTGTGTTTCTTAAATCATTTCCTTACGATCTGTTTTGTTCTATTTTGTTATGTTTAATTTTACCCTCTTTAAAATAAAAAAAAAAAGAAAATCACCTTTTGAGGCTGACAGTTCTGAGTGCGAGCACCACTGACAAAGTATGGGCAAGAAGGCCTCGGAGAGTCCAGCCGAGGCCAGAGTGGAATTAGACAAATAGGGCAGTGAAGCGAACCGTGATATGTCATCCACAAATATGATGCTTTCATGTTAATTCTTCTTAGCTGAAGACAATTTAGAAACAGATACAGAAAGTCGTGTGTCCTAATTCTGTGTTAAATCAGGATATATATTTGTAAAGGTGAAAAATCCCTAGCTCTGTACCAGAATGGACAGAACTTGTCCACAGGGACAATTCGCATCAGCTGATGTGTGGTCCCTAGGAACCTGCAGACCTCCCTCCCTCCATTATTTCTTTTCATGTATTTACATTTTCACAGTTTACTGTCCCTGGAAGCCTAAAAATGTCTGTAACTTGCCATTTTTCTAACCATTTTTCCTTTGCTAAAGAGCCTACAGAAGCCAGAAGGCTCAGTCAGTGCTCTGAGTTATCATTCATTTGGTTTCTTTTGTTCCATATGATATGCACAGCAGATGTTAATACATTTGCTCATTTTTCTCTTGTTATTTATTTTTCTGTTATAGGAATATGTATGAAATATGATCTTGGGGTGTGTGTGGAGACATTACGTTTTCTGGCTCACCTCAGGAAGACAAAGAAGAAGAGGGTGGCAAGATCCTTCCTGAGTGAGACTGAAGACCTGATTCAGTGGGTGGCAATGGTTGATATTGTTAATTGATCCAGTTTTGAAGTAGTGGGGCTTGTAACCAGTACTCACAGTGAACTACATACCCACTCTCTTTTTAAAATTTTTATTTTGAAACAAATATTCAATAAGTCCCTAAATATGCCGGGCAGGGCTGAAACTTGTGACCCTTCTGCTTCAGCCTCCTCCGCAGCTGGGGTTGCTGGCACGTGCAACTACACCTAGCCTGCAGGTCTCTTTCAAAGGAGCTTGGGCCAGGTGCATCAACAGACCAGCCACATAGGAAGCTGAAGCTTGGATCACTGGATCCTAGAAGTTTGAGAACAGTCTTGGCCACATAGGTAAGACTCCTATGTCTCAAGAGAAACTTAAGAGAACAGCAAGGCCTGCACATGGTCATCGACATTTGAATGCACATTGTAACTTGAAGACAAATCTTATACAGCCCTTCCAGCACTTCACATTCCTGTGGATTTCATGTAGAAAGAATCAGACATCAAGGAAATATAGGACAAAGTGTTATTTTCTTCTAAGTAAAATATGTTTTCAAGTTAATGCAGCATTATGGTAAGAGTGATGGCTCAAAAATATCTATGATGGTGACCCAAATATTCATTTCAAATTTCATAAAGATCTTATACAATTTGAGGCCATTTGGTAGTAGGGTATCAGAAAGGAAGAGAGGAAACCATCTGGAGCAAGGAGATGGTGATGTGGCAGATCAATTTGGCACACTACATGGAGTTCAAGAGGATCCTACAGGAGTTTCCTTTGGATAGAAGGGTTACCTATGCACGCTGTAGTTAGCATTTGATATAATTGTTACAATTAATGCCATAGCTTTTACTTTGGCCGCACCTTTCATAAATTCGCTGGACAGATCTCCTCTGCAACCACAAAAACAAAAGAGGAACAAGAGAAAAAGAAGTAAATTTGTCAGTAGACCAGGATCTTGACTGGTTTGAACCCATTCACCAGTCAGCAAAAATAACATCCCACCTCAGGCACGGTACGCTCCACACACACTATTCTTCACCAACCAAAGTGCCCATTTAATATGATTTTTAGAGACATTTCAATATCAGGATCGCCAATAAACATTTACAAATATTCTAGTGTTCCCAGTCATTAGCTTTCTGGGCACCTCTTCCCTTAGCCTTGGGAGTTCTCCATGGTTCCTAGGCGACCTGGCCTCACAACTGAAGCTTTACAGCATATTACTCACAGCAATAGCAAAACCATAAACTTCTAGGTTGCTGTAGTTCTTAACTACTTAAACATTTGATGTTTTAATTGATATACAATGACAGTCTTTGTGGTCACAATGCAATACTTCAATGTCACAATATTTAACTCCTGGGAATTGCTGCCATGGATACAATCACTCATTCTTATATTTGCTTCAGGCCTGAACTTGATAATATCCACCCATCCTTAAACTGAAAGGAGAAAAAGTAGAGGAGAAAAGGTAAATAGTAAAAAGGAATCCTAAAGGTATTATTTTACTCTGCATTTTAAAGATAAAAACAAAATCAGTCAGCCAATCAATCAATCAATCAAATTAAAGCAACAAAACCTGAAGCTCAGAGTGATAAAAGCATGTGTCCTGCCTTCAGCCCCGTGTCTGCTCCTGGGCTGGCAGTGACTGTGGCTCAGCTGGCCTTGGGAAAGATCACTAGGACTCGATGACCCTCAGTGACCCTTGCCGTCTCACATGGAGTAAAATCTCACCAATGCAGAAGACTTGCATGTCGTGAACAGATCTGATGATTAGTACTAATTACTCACTGAGTCATGCAACTATAAAATAGGCTCTAAAGATAAAATGATACAGCTCACTCAGTCATCCATGGCTGTGCTATTAAAATTACCACATGGTGAGCAGGGCGTCAGTGAAGATTTTTAAATTCTTTTCCCCGGGTCAGACAGAACGAGATGTTGAGCCAGAGCCACTCTTACAGCTCCTGCTTGACCACACATCACAGAGCCTCATCGAGCTGCCCCACTGGAAACAGAGCTGTGCTGTTTCTGACTGGACACCTCTGCTTGCTAAGTGCAGTCTTCACTTCACACCCATACGCTGGTGATCTTGGGAGGGTCAAAATAGAGAAGTATTAAACCTAGTATATGTATAAACCAAGAAGCTTCCAATTAAAACCCTGGATTTGCTACTTAGGAATTTTATAATCCTGGCCCTATTATTTTAAGTTTCAGTTTTCTTATAAAGGGATGCTGACAGAAGTAATTCAGAAGGTTTGAACTAAATGCATAAGTTAATCCCACAGCAAGTTTCAAAAACACTTTTGATCCTTCTTTTTGTACCTCCTCTATGGAAAAGTTACTTTACATGTATTCAAAAAGTGTTGGTGAGCTGAGTGTGGTGTTGCACATCTGTAATCCCAGCCCTCGGGAGACTGAGACAGGAGGATAGCTTATTTCGAGGTCAGCCTAGGGTACGGAATGAGCTCAAGGCCAGCCTGGATTAGATAGGAAGACCGTGTTCCAAAACCAACTGACAGAAATGTCGGCTGAAAATCATTTGGCCCAGAATGTTATAGTCAGTACCAAGGGTCCAGCAGCATCAAAGGATTATATGCAACACAGGGCGTGCCTGATGGGTGCATTCCTTATGTGTATCTTTCCTATAGGACGGGTTGTGTAATCTACATATGGCTTATATTCTTCAATTAGTAATAACGACTGTTTCTTAGGGATGCTAAAAAGAGCAACGAAATCTTCTGTTATAAAACAGAATAATAAAAACATGGACATGGAAGCACTTACAATATAATAGACAGGATATGTTGTGTGGACATGTAGAAAGTCTGGTTTACATTTGCTAAAGAGAGTAGCTGCATGTATGACAGGCATTCATTCCATAGAGTTTGACACAAGACGGCAGAGCTAAGCAGAGATACTTTTAGCAGGTGAGCAATCCTGCAGCCTTCCTGACAGAGCTCATGGGGGGGGGGGTGGAAAGCTCAGAAGTATGACAGGATGTATGTGAGTTACTAAGAGTGGTTCAGTGTTGCTCGAGCAGAAATAAGGTGGGATAGTGACCTCCTTCCACACAGGGTGCTTAGAAATTCTCCACTTGGTTCCTCACTGCCATGCCCCGCACAGCTGGAGGGAAACAGTGATGAGTAGATGCTGACGGAGTCCCTGCACACCTTCATGGAGCAGCCATGTTTTATGTGATGCGAGCAAAAAACAAGAAACAAAAACAAAACAAATAAAAAACCCCCAGCAAAACAACTTTGACTTGGCTAAACCCCTGAGATTTGGAGTCTGCTCACCACCTTATTTAGCCAATGTTTCCCAATACATGTGCTTCTTAGACTTCAACTGAGCCACTCGGAGATTTCTAACAGGGAAGACTGGTACCAAACATTCCTGTTCATGGATGATGCATATCAGCTCACATGGTGAGAGAGCTTGGCTTGAAGTCACCCCAGCTGGCATGTGGTGCACCTGTGACTCTGATGTCCATTCGCTGATTCCCAGTTCCTTGGTTTCTGCTCAAAATACTGAGCCCAAATAAAAACTCAAGACACAGTTATATTATGGTCATACATTATCACAACAGGTTCAACTAGACAGAAGCATAAGAAAAACCCTAGTGAAAGTTCTTTGAAGCTATCCTTGAAAATAACTGAGCAGTCCATATTTTGCCATAAACTGCCTGTCTCTATTTTACCATCATTAAGTGTCCAGTTTCCTCTGTGCAGAGGCCATAATAGCAGCATAAATTAACATTTGCGTACTCTGAAGAATTTATTTTCTTGTGAAAGTTGGTAAACGTCTATTTTTCAATCTTTGAAAAAAGATACTATAAAATAAAAATCTGTGCTTTTAGTATGTGCAATTACCATGATTAACACAAAGAAATTAGTCAACTTTTTCTGAGCCACTCTCAGGGACAAGAGTAACTTTTGTTAACTGTGATGCTTCGTATTGTTGCAATAGCTCACATCCATATCCGAACTGAATTCAAAGGTTTCTCCCCTATTATTGCTGTAAATTCATCTCATTATCCCAGGATTCAAATAACAGTGCTCTCAGTGATCATGACTACCATGCGGGAAAGTGTGGCATGCGTTTCTGGCTGGGTGATTTTATTGCAAAGCTAATGAAGGTAGAGCTTCAGGATTACCTTGAAAGCCCTGAATTGTGTCTGAACTATGTGTTTATGTGGTTTTGTATCTTTGTAAATTGTATGTTTCTGTGAAAGTCCCACTGGCGAGTGGCCTGTTAGGAAATCTGTGTGGATCTGCCGGTGCAGCATTGGACATGATGTGACATGCGAAGCGGGAGAAGGGCACTTTCCAAGGCTCCTTCTGGTCTCTGTACTGGGTTCAGAGGCGTAAAATCCACAGGTGAGAAGACAAGAGGGGCTGAGTTTGGGGAGCAAGAATGAGTGTGTACCCACAAGCCTGCTGAGGAGCCCAGGGAGACAGGTAGAAACTCAGGGAAGCTTGTATTGCTGACAGTCGTGCAGTGAAATCCCGCCAAAGTCAAGGTTCTTTATCAGGTAACTGAACGCAAAGGCCTTGTCCAGAAGTTACAGACGGCGAAGCAGGAGTAGAAGGAAGTGGAATGGTTCTGGGGTCATCCCACGGCCTTTCGCCAGAGAGGTAAGTCATCAGTTTAGCAGCAGTGTGAGTGAGCTGTTGAAGGCTGCAGTTCAGCCTTGGTAAATGCCAGTCAGTATCTGTCTTCCTACCCCCTCACCTAGGAACACACTGCAGAGGAAGCTGCCGGGCTGCCCTTCAGCCGGACTGCATCCAACCCCACCAGTACTACAAAACAGAAACAGAAGCCAAAATCGCCATCTAGATAACTCCTGAGTCATCTCCGCCAGCACCTTCTCCTGCTGCTGCCAGTGCAAATTCACACAGCTTCACAAAAGTGAAGATCCCTGCGGCAGCTGCAGCGCCCAGCACTGCGGGTTTGTAGGATGTAGGGGAGAAGGGAGATTTGAAATGTGGAGTCAAAAGTTAGTCTGATAACATTCTAGATTTATCTCTACTTTATGAAACTAGACAGATTTTCCCCATCCCAACCACGGCCATAAAAACCTCTGTGGTACCACCAAGATAAGCTGTGAAGCTGAAAGGAAAAAAAATAGTCTTCAAAATCATCAGGGTGACTTAGAGGAAATAACTGGATCAACCTTATTAGAGGGAACATCGAAACATATTTATCCTGTGTGAATTTGTTTTGTTGAAAATTTATTATGGAAGGAGGTAATCAAAGTATTCAAAGAATATAAGGACACTGAAGCATTATAAAATTGTGTCAGAAAGTTAACAGCAATATTTTAATTTATTTAAAATTAAGAAAACCATGAGATTTCTCTTTTTCAAGAAATACTAGTCATTTTTTACGACTTACTTTTTTGATTGTAAAATTAATTTGAAAGGTAAGTATGGGGCACATGATTAATGTCCTAGCTTCTCAGAAGGCTGAGGAAGGCGGGTCAGTTGATTTTAGGTGCTTGAGGCCAACCTGAACAGCACGGTCAGTCTCATCCAAAAGACAAAAACAAAGAACTTACATATTTTAGAAAAAAAAAAAAGATAAAACCCCTCAAGACTATGTTTGAGATCTTTGACATTGGAACTGCCCAACTTAGCACACAGACCCTGAGCACAAGGCGAGGATTCCCTTACCGGCAAGGTCTTGGTGCAGTCATTCCCCAGGGCTCCTTCGGAGCTGTTCCCTCCACACGCAGGAGCCTGCACCATGGACCTTTATCTTGCCTGTGCCCTTGAGCCTGTACATTGACATTTTTCTTCTTCCTTTTACTCTTGTCAGAAACCTTGAGTGAGATCTCTCCTTATGAAATGATCAGAAATGAGTGACACGGCAGAAAAAAAAAAATCAGCCTGCCTCCTCAAGTCTGATGGCGGTTGCCAGAGTAGGCACAGCCAGGGAAGCAAGAATCCCTCACGCTGCAGTGAGGCAAGACGCTTTGCGCCCCCTGTCGTACCTGCATCCCGGTCACACACCGGCACACCCCAGGGAAGAGACAGGGTCAAGGTCATCCGAGTCTAAGAGAAAACATGATTGTTCTTGGTGGCGTGCAGCTCTCTAACACGGAAAACCTCCCAGATTTACAGAGCAGCTTCAGTTTATTGCCTATAGGTCACTTGCATCTCAAAATTTCAAAATTAATTAAACAGAAATTTGATCCTGGGTTTTAATAAGTAAACTTCTACTCAAAGCCACCACTTGCTCGTTAGTAAAAATCCCTCCATAAAAAATGTTCCCCTTTCTTAGACCAGAGAATGGGTTCCCTGTAGCACTATTCATAAAAATACATGACCATCACTGTTAAAGAAGGTGACATCTGGCACAATGAAGCGGCCCTTTCTATGCCCAGAGATCCATTATCAGCCAATATAACAGTTATTTCTTTTCCCCTGTGGTCTGTGACCGCAGCGGGCACTGTCTCTCACTCCTCCCTACGAAGCCACGTTTCTGGGAACTGCTTCACCTCTCTGCACCTGCTAGTTCTCGAGTTTGGAGGGAGCATCTCCTGACTGATCATTACCAGTGTGCTTTCCTTCTCTGTTCAGTATCAACTTCCTGAAAACTTCCTTAGGATCTTACCCATTTTTTGTTCAAATTCTCAGACATTCCTTTTCAGTCACTGCTACCTGAACTCTGCCTAACCTTCCCCAATATTCAACAGTGCCTAATGAGATTGTTTTATGCTGTCATGCTAGGAAACTGAACATTAAAGAGCTTTGATTTCTTAGTCAAGAAATCACATAAGGGAATCTATGTTCTCACTTTAATTCTTTATCTTCCAATTAGAGGATTGGTCTTTTATAAGCAGCAAGAACCAGGAAACTAGAGAATATTCAAAGACATTATTTCAACTTTCACTTTTTTCCTTTTCACTTTTATTCCCACCCTAGCATGATTTTAATTTACAATTGAGCAACCCAAGGGATCTTTGCTAATAGAAACCTAAGATTCGCATTGCTCAGAGTTTTGAAGAATGGGAAAGTGAAAAGAAGACATGTTTGTCCCAGATTTCTAGCGACTTCCAGCTGGGTTGCCCAGCATTGGCCCAGATGAATTCTTTCATTACAGCTCCTCCCAGTGACTGGTTTTCTCACTGGTCCCTTCCCCTAGCTGTGTTCCTCTGATCAGGTTGTGTCTTCAGCTCTCTATGGTCACCTTGTGAGTCTGTGAGGACACAGATGTCCCCTCTGCTCCCTCTTACGCAAATCCCTATGACTTGAAAGGACTTGTTGTTTTGTACTTCTTCTATTAAGTAGCACTTCCCATATTGTTCTGATCTCTGAACACACACACGTGCACACACATATGTGCACACACGTGCACACACACATACACACAGTTTTTCCCTATGTATCAGTGCTTCCATCAACAATGAATGCCACACGTAAGATTGTAACAGATCTGAAAAAAAAATTCTGTAGTGTAGTGGTTTTAGTGTACCTTTTCTATGTTTAGATGTACAAGTACTTATCGTGGCATTAAAGTGCCTACAGCGTTCACTATAACAATGAGCCATGCAATGTTGTAGCTAAGAAGTAATCAGCTGTACCATGTGGTCTAGGAGTATAGGAAGCTGTAGGTTTGTAGAAGTACATTCCATGATGTTGTCTAATGATACCCTTATCAGAATGTTTCTTCAACATTACCTATAAATATATGTACCCATGTATATGCACAAGCAGATAAAGACATATAGAAACAGATATAGAGGTACAGATATAGACAAAAAGATAGACAGATATATATATAGATAGATAGATAGATAGACGAATAAGAAAGGGAAGGTGGAAGCTCTCCCAGTATTATGTGACTGTTGAGTAGTTAGGAGGCTACCATAAGAAGAGCCAAGCATTCAAAGAGCTCTCTGATTGCTTCCTAAGCACCACCAAGCCCTTGAATGAAGTTATTTCTATTATTTTCTCAAGAAATGTTTACAAAATTGGCCAAAATCCAAGATTTTTATGACAGTTTATGTGAATGAGTCAGAGAGGAAGCTGGAACTCCTGCATTGCTAGTGGGAGTGAAAATTGGTCTCTGGCCTGTGGAAGTCAATTCGGCAATATGCAGTAAAATCACATACAACCTTTGACCCAGCAATTGCTCTTCTGGGGACTTTACCCACAGACACATTTGCAAGTATCTGAAATGCCATATGTTCAAGTTCATTCATGGTAGTTTTATGTGCATGAGATCCAAGAAAATCTTTAAAAAGCCCATCAATTAGGGTTTCATGAAATGCAATATGGCAACATTCACAATACAATATCAAATTCAGAAAAGAATGATTTGATAACATGAGAAGATAAGCTCTAGGATAGATTATTTTGTGGGGTAACCAAGGCACAAACCAGTGTATGTGTGTGTTATGTTTTCTTGTGTTTCTTCTGTCCCTATGAAGAAAGTAAGATTTGAGTTACAGGCTGAACCTTTAGGCTACACAGAGAGAAGACAGGGTTATCACTTCATGTTTTTAGCTTTGTGTTGATTTGTGATACCTGTAAACATACTATTTCCTCGAAATTGACATTAAAAATTCATCTGGGCACAGTGTTACATGCCTGTGCTTCCACATACTTGGGAGGCTGAACAAGAAATATCTTTCGGACTCAGCAGTTCAAAGTCACACTGGGCAAGGTAGAAAGAACGACTCCTTCAGTTCACTAAAGAAACACTGTCTATTATTTTTAAAAGCCAGTTTTTAAGTGCTAGATGTCTAGCTAGCTAGTGCTGGAGGTACAGTACTTGTTTAGCACATACAGAGTTCTGGATTTCATCCCTGGAACCAAATAAACAAAGACATGAGCCTAGAGTTGGCTCTTAATTGACACAGAACAGGTTCCCAAAATCTATGGAAAAGACTTCAAGTCCAGAAAAGATGGCATAGAACCCTTTCCTCCTAAAATTTCTTCCTAATTACACCATAAGCCTACAAATTGCAGAAGAGGCAAACAAAGAGCACTCTGGAATGTGGAAGGAGGAAGATAATTCAGTTTGGGCCCAGGATCTGAACAGAGAGCACAGTGGCCATGTATCTCTACTCACCGCAGGCATCTCCTGACCCTACATTAGGAGCCCGTGGCAGTCCAGACAAGCTCATCTCTCCATGCCTCTCCCCAAATGTGATATGGAAAGCCAGGACCTCAGTCTAGCACCAGGTGGAACAGGCCGTGCTGACAAGGGTATCCACTGGGAGGTCCACGACCTGCCGGCAGTCCACAGACATCATAGGAAAGCTGGGCAGCATCTGCAGGACGGATGCTGCAACAGAAGCCAGCAGACCGACATGGGACAACTGTTCCCCTCATAAACACAAACTGACATATAACCCATGCACTACTACCAAAAGAAAAAGTCAAATACTCGGTTGAAGCTGCAGAAAATTATTCTGGACAGCAACAACACACAGATGGGCCCATAAATTTTTATCTTGTTACCACCCTTGCCTGTTGCTAGGGTTTTCATCTAGATTTCTCCCAAAGCCCCCTGCACTCATGGGTGGGGCTATGGGAGTGACCGGGTCGGGCTGTGATGCTACTCAGTGGGTTCGCTCACAGATGAATTTACAGCTCAGTGGATGTTGCAAGGTAAGGTGTGGTCAGAGGAAGTGGCCACTGGCACGGGGCCACTCCCTGCAGAGTCTGTCTCCCTCCCTCCTCCTTGAACCCCGCCTCTTGTCTTTTTTGCCTTGAGTAATTCTCCTCTGCCGTGACCCTTGATCATGGCACCCTGCCTTGGAGTCGACCAACCACAAACTGAAGCCTCTACCAGCTGTGGGCCAATCTCAACCTTTCCTACTTTAAGTGGTAGGTGTTGGGTACCGCATCTCAGTAATGAGAAAGTAACTTGAGACATTTGTGACTAGCCTGTGTAGAGGAGGACCCTCATGAAAAAGTCAGCCTTGAGAGAACATGGAATTAAGTACTGATGATATGTTTGTCATCTGTTTGTCACTGTAACGTGATACTTGAGGTACCTGTGTTATCTATAGAGAAGGTTTATTCGGCCTCATGTTTTAGAGGTTCCAGCTATGATTGTGCAGACTCACTGCTTTTGTGTGTGGTGAGACTGTACTTAACGGTGGGAGCACATGCAAAGCAGAAGCATTTATATAAAAACCGTGAGAGTAAAGAGAGAGGAAGATGTGGTTCTGCAGTCCCTTGAAGGGCATGTACTAAATGTCTAAGAACCTTCCACCAGCCCTCCTAAGGGTTCCACCATCTCTCATTAGTGACACACTGGGAACCAATATTTAATAATCATATCTTCAATTACTTAAATGCCCCTTGCCACAGGAGGTCTACTCTTGTACTTATGTATCCACTCCTGGTATAAATGTAAGTTGCATGCATGAGTTCTTCAAAAAGAGGAGAGATTTACAAGAACTGGTGCTGTATGAAAATCAATACCAATGAAATCCTAACATCAACAGACAAAATGGGGATCCAATTATGTACACTGATTTGAGGATGAGTTATAACTGGCATAATAAAATTATGACAAGTACACTAAGTGCTACTTAAATACAGTAAGTGTCCCAGCCTGATGAATACTTCCTAAGTATTTTCTGAGTACTTTCAGGAACTACGGAGCCCACTGCAATCATACTTCCTATCAGAGACTGAGGTATGATAGTAGTGGGGGGAAAAAAGATAATATATTTCCTCTTTAAAGGCCTCCTTAAAATTGTCTATGGAAGACATAAATGGCAGGTGCTCCAGAGTAAAATCATTGAGGACTCACATGTAACTTCCTAGGGAAAACTGGGAGGTAGATTTCACATTCTACCAGAGAAGCACAGAGATAGGAGGTATTAATTAGCCTGTTTCCAGATGATCGACTGGAAAGGATGTAAGAAAACATGCTCAAAACTGCCTTCTAATCACAAAAATAAGGATTTAATACTAAACCAAAATGTATCAGGAGTTGAAAAAAGTAGGCTCCACGATAGTCACTCCTATAGTCACTGCATCCTGAGCTCTGAGTGTGATCTATCATTTAGTCACAAAATTATCCTCAGACACAGACGTTGCTGTCTCCATATTTAGAGGTGAGGAAACCGAGGCACAGAGTTGAATTCTTTTTTCTGTCACTCAATTGGGTAATTGCTAGATCCTGAAACCAAACACAAGTTAACCTAATTTTTAAAAATAACTCACTTTGGATGCATTTTGATAAAAACAAAACCAAGAGCCGAACAGGTTTATTTCCTCTATCTTTTGAACAACTCCTAACACTGTTCTTAATCAAAGGATTCCTGTGAAATGGAAGCAAGGGGGCATAGGTCTCCTCCGAAGGCCTCTGAGCTCGTGGCCTCACGTGTCTGAATGTGTTATACAGCCATTCCACTGAGTGTTTATGTAGACAACACGCGGTAATGTAATCAAGTGTTAGCAGACAGAGGCGCTGGCCTCCTATTCCTGCCATCATGATGTGGTGTCGGGGAGACAGCATGAGGGAGTGATTGCCAGGGTCTCCACCATCGTATGAGCTGCCAGCAGGAAGGCTGTGGCCGCGAAAGCTGACTGACAACTCTGCGGCTGACAGGCTAATAAACCCAGTCACACGTCCTGCTACGACAATGGATGGCTTTATTTTCTTTTTATGTTTTCTACATATATTTACTTATCTGAATATGTTTAAGGATAGAAATGGAGCTGTGCCAACTGAAGAATGATTTATAAACTGGTTCAAGCATTAATAGGGCTATGTTATGGGGATATATAAGATATATGCTTTGAACAAAAAAACCTGGATCCTCAGACCTTTTGTCATATTAGAAATGGGCAGTTTCTCTACATAGTGGTTGTCATAGTTTAGAGCAGGAATGTCCTGCAAAGACATAGTGCATCAGAGGTTGGGCAGTGCTTGGATCGTAGGAGAGCGACACTTGTCAGTGATTGACCCACAGAGGTCAGAGCCAGAGAGGGTCACTGGGGGTGTGAGCTGGGGAGGATGAATCTCCATTTCACATTCTCTCCTTCTCTCTTGGCATCAAGCTAAGACAGTGTGAGCGTGACCTTTCACCATGCAGTTTCTGCCATAGAGCCTCCTGATCGGAGGCTGAACCTTCAAAAACTGGGATCAAGAGACACCTTTACACTGCGTCAGATTCTGTGTGTCAGCAATGAGGAATGTGACCAAGACAGTGGCTAAGGATAAACCATAATAACCACTGTGGAATATCATGTGGATTATGGTCTTTTAGCTCACCGCAATGGAGAGGGCACATTACCGTATTTTGAGGATGTGTCCTGTTGCAAAGTGGAATTTCATCCTCTTGACATTTATTTTGCACAAGCAATATCCCAGATCTAGTGTTAGATGTTGGGGACACATGGAAAACAAACACAGTGCCTGACTTCATGGAGCCAGAGAAAAGCAGAGCAGTTAATAACCACTAATTCATGTAGACATAACAGTGGACCACAGGGTGGATCCAAAAAGAAACGACCTGGAAGACAAGTCATCAAGAATAGAATAGGCAAACATACTACAAAGATGAGAGATGGAAATGATAAAAATCCAACACAGCTAAGTGAATAACCCACTAGAATATTTGCAATGTGTTGCTAGAGCTGGACTCCAACATGAGATCAAATCATGAAAGGCTTTACTTACTGAGTCGAAATACCAAAACTTTCGTTCAGTGAGATAGTGGAAAGCCACTAAAGGCATCTGGATAACATTATAATCAAAGTTGCTTTTGTGAAATAAGAAACACAAACTAAATTTTTAACTCAGCACTGGAATTTTACTATCAGCAATGGATGTTGGCTAAACCATCTCACAGCTAAAGAATACTGGAAGAAGCAACAATATTCTAATTTTTGTCCTACTAGATTCTTGAATGTCCTTGGGCTTTCAGTCTTAAACTGCTTAGAATTTCATATTTTTTCCCTGTATATTAGAGAAAAAGAATACCTACTTCATTCCTCACCAAGGTTATAGGGGGAACAAAATGATGTAGATATATGAGAAGGAACCTACAAGGAAGGGTTATGATCAGACTTGTCAGAGGGATTTCACGCCCATTGATTCATGAACTTGTCCCAATAGCAATAAGGGGCGGATTCTATTATTTTTCCCTTGACTACAGCACAAGTGAGTCTGAAATTGTTGGAATAACTCCTTGCAGGTCACAGCTTTGTTGTATAACGACATTTTAATGGTTGATGAAGTATTTTCTGAATTTAATCACAGAATTGTACAATCAAATCTCAGAACTGCGTAATTCAAACTTAATGCACTGCACAGTTCTTTACTTTCTAACAATTTAGTCAGTAAAGTCAGCCAGATTTAAACAAATTAAAATAAAACTGTTAAACCATATTGAGCAAACATACATGTTCTTGCTGCTTATTACTCTTATGAGACTTTCAACGAACCTCTTCCAGATGAAAGCTTAAATGATTCAATTCTGTTAATTTCTTCAAGGACAAAATACAAGAGCTCTGAATACCTGTGACCCTTACAATACACTCCTTATATTTTAACCCGATCAACTTTTAAAGTTCAATTGAGGTAAAAGCATGAACACTCAGTGTTTTCTATACCTTGGGCAAGAAGTGGGCTGTCTGATTTATGCAAATGCTATTTTGGGCTAGAATATTACAAAATGTTTAAGAAATGGGAACTGTATGGTGTGATCACAGCACATCATAGTGAGTCAACATACTCATCTTGAGTCATGTGGCCTGAGCAAACCAACATATTCTTTCTGAGTTGCAATATGCAGTCTATGCACAATCACCCTTTATTTGGGAGGAACCACTAATTATAAAAGGTGAGCAACAGGCCTAATCTCATTTGTGGCAGAAACGTTCTGAACTATACCACCAAATTCACATCCTAGGATTCTTTCAGCATCATTGTGCTTATCAGGATTTCCTCTGATGGCGATCCAATGTCAAACACTCATTTCTATAGTCTAAAGTGAAAATTGTCAGTACTGCCCTATAATGTGGTAGCATATGAGGGCAAATCAGATATCCTTTATGAAACATATTCATAAACTTACATAAAAGTAACTTAGGTACATAATAAATATGATTTAACATGGAAATGCCAAGTCCTAATTAATGTATTATGTTTTTTTCTATGCATCCTTGTTGCTAGTCCTCCTAGTCACTCTGTAAACAACTGAGGCTGAAAGAAGTCAAGTAGTTTATCTAATATTGAATGCTGTCCATAACTTATTCTGTGAAAACTCAAATCAGAGGAATAGAAGAAAAACGAGCATGCATATATTTAGCTAAGTATGTATGTATAGTCCAGATTGCTTCTTATTCAAATGACAAACTAGAACTTTGCATTTCACTGGAAATTAGTCTTTTGTTGATTAAAATACATTAGAAATAAGTGGTCATTGTTCTTACTCAATGTTAAAGTAAATATCAATGATTCTCCAAAGGAAAACAGCATCAACAATTAAATCATCTTCAGTTAATTATCTTCTCACATATTTTGGGATCTTTTGTTACTTCCACTGGTTTGAAATAAAGCCAAAATTTCTGATTACTTTTCTTGAGCTTTTCCAGTCCAATGTAATTACTTGAAGTTAACTTTAGCTTCATTTTAAAAGAGGATAGGATAAGACAGAGCCATAGAGAAAGCAGAAGAAAAGATAAGAGAGAACAAATTACCATGTAAGAGATTACTATGGGAAACTCTTAAATGATGGAAATGTATTTGAAATGAGGAATATTGATTCAAAGGTAAATAAACACACTTCATCCCCTCTGACAAGAAGTTTGTGTGTCAGTTTTGTTTTTAAATCCTTCAGTTCCATCAAATATTTAAGAGTACTCTTCTTTCCACTTAGAGATGTTGCAATATGAAGAGGAAGTATTTTCAAGCCATCTAGAACCGAGTTCAATCCCACTTCCACCATTTGTGTGGCTTTAAGCATTTTGGCCATAAAAGAATGATTAGAGCCATCGATCTCCTACTATGATAAAATAAGTGCTATGTAAACACAGCCAAGGAAACAAAGGTGAGCAGTGCCCATTGCAAGTCTGAGTTGGCTTACAAGAGTTTACGGAGGATACTGAGATAACGGTCGCAAGAGGTTTTTCCATCACAAGATATGAATATGTGAAGATGACTCAGTCGAAGAGCCACGAGCATCTAACTGGTCAGAATTACAAATAACTTACAAATAAAAAATGGGCTTGCAAACTGAGGGCTGCAGCTACCCTTCCTGATCTGCAGTTTTGCTTTCAGATGTTTGACTTAGTATAAACAGCCTTCTAAAAATATTAAATGGAGAATTTACATTTTAAATGTTACAGCATATTGATATAATCATACTATTCTATTATTATTCATTGTGATGCTTTTTAATTGTGCCTAATTCATAACTGAAACCTCATCCTACTCCTGCCTGTTACAGCGCAAATCATAGTACTGGAGCTGCAGGAGCTGGTGCTCTCCGTGGTGCTGGAGGGCTCGCCCTGCAGCCTGCAGAGCAGGGGAACCAGTACCCGTGACAGACTAAGTCCAGCAGTGGTACCTCAAGTGGACTCAACAAATGTCAGCTCCTTTCCGCACCCATTCTCAATGTTCACTTTGATCTCAGATCTTTTCTTTCATGCTTGCGCGTTAAAAACACCCTCCTGAAACAATTCTGCCTACTGAAGTCTGGCCTTTCCATGCAGAACCATTTTCTCCTCTATGTAGCCATTTGCATCCACTCCATCCTGCTCTAATCACTCCCTTCATAAAACAGAACCCTCCTTACACTCAGTCCTGTGCAATTATCTCATGGCAGCAAAAACTTTGGCCCACCTGGATCCTGGCAGCACCTTGAACTACTCTCAGTCGATCAATTAATTGGGAACAGCAAATTCCAGTGCATTCTGATATTACCACCCACAAAGGCATGGGCTGACTTTAGAAAATTGATTTCTCTCTTTGCTTTTTCTTTTCCACATTGGGCTTTATTTCAATCCTTGTTCTAAACATCCATCCAGGCATTCAACAATTGCCCACCACTATGACAAAACAGTAGACTGGGAGACACTAGCTAGGCATCTCTATGAAGAATCTATTCCTGAAATACTGTCTTCCTATCTCCTAGAATACCACTTTCCCACTGATTCTAATCTTCCCCCTTGGACCTCATCCCAGAGTTTTCCAGCTCCTACGGGACACCTTTCCAGGAAAACAGTGAATCAAAGATGCCATACATCTATTGTCTTCTACGCACCCTCAATGCATTCAAATAGTAGCTAACACGGAGCCAGGCCTGTCCATGTGACAGACACCTGTGCTAAACAATTTACAGGGATGACTTCATTTAATACTGTTAATGTTTCAGGAGGTGATTGCTGTTATTAGCCACATAGCACAGGTGAGGATGCTAAAACACATCAAACTCACTAGCCTGCCGTAGACTGTATATCTTCTAAGCTTTTGCATCTGAATTTGATACTCGACTGTCACACCAAGCCAGGTCTGGAGACCCAGTCACTAAATTCTTCATCCAAGAACACTTCCAAGTTAAAAAGCAGAAAATCATCCTTCTCACTCTTTGCTCAATTTGCCTCCAACTTTGTCTGATCTGATTTTAGATGCGCCTTTCACACCAGGTCTTTTGTTCTAGGTTGTTCTGACTCTCATTATTTTCTGCCTACACAGTTGCAAATAGAATGCAGCACAGTATCTCTCCTGAGCACACACATCCTCCAACTTTAGCACATGTTCTACAACACATCACAGTTTTCAAAAGTAACTGATATCAAAGCAAACAACAGCAAAATAAATATTATAAAGTCAGTTCTAAACTTTCACATGAAACCAGTAAACTTCAAACAGAAAAGCAAGTTCCTCTTTGGGTCACTGTGTCCACCTTGCCTGCACTGCTTGCAGAGGTCTTTACCCTCTTCCTCTCAGAGTCTAGAAGCGGCAAGTGTCACACGGCCTCTCTCAGTTGGGAAGCCCAGCATGCTGCTCTGCCTTAGTGCATACTCTTCACTCTTCCTGAAGGCCATTCTCCTTGCTCCTCTCCCTTGCCATCCTTCAAGCCTCTTCAAATGTCATTCTAAAAAGTCCCTCATCTTCTCTGGAAAGTTAACTTAGGTGTCCATGCATATGATTAAAGTAGATGGGCACTCTGTGCTGGGGATGAGAAAAAAGGCTGGAGAACCAGGGGACTCCGAGATGCCATTTTGCCCTTACAGTGCTCCCACCTAAGGGCACACTGAATTGTGTTTCTCTACTTAATCGCCCATTTCTCAGTTACATGATGTGTCCTATATATCACTGATTAGTATAAATATAAATTAAAACATAGTTCTTTCGCTATGAGATTTATAGTCTCCATAGTATTGATAAGAATAAAAATAATGGTGACATTTGAGGCTGTGGTTAATGTCTCAACACAAAGCATATGTGAATTCAACAATCACTTCTCTTACTATTTTCTTCCCCTTCTTGTTTCACATCTTTTCTTCCTCTTTGTATCTAGCTGCAGGAAAGGACAATCTGCTGATGTCACTCACAGTTAAGGATGGAGCCTAATTTTCTTTACAACTTGATAGAACACTCGTAAAATAAAATAAGAGTCAATCTGAGATAAAAGATACGAGAGAGATTTTTGAATGAATCTTTACTATTCGAATACTCTGCCCTCTCCCAACTTTCACTCTGAACACCCAAATGTAATACAGAAAGAGGGCCATCCATCCAGTTAGACTGTCAAAGTGCTATTGCTCTGGACAACTACTGTGAAGTCTGGTAGTCAGACAACTTGATATGCTCCCAATCAATACCTAGCTACTGACTGTGGAAAGGAACAACCACTGTATCAGTCCAGGAGAGAAAGAAAGCTGACTTTCTCTTGGAAAGTTGGAACATAAGCAGAAACTTATTGTTAGGGTGTCAGAGAGCCATGCTGTGAAAAGAGATGAGCAAAAACCGGGACACAGTGCAGGGACCTGAACAGGGATCCTGAGAATGTCATCGTGTTGAGAAGACCAAGGACAGTCTCATTCAATAGAAACATACAGGGGGTGAGAAGCAAGTGCTTGGGTCACTTAGGGAGACTGTTCAGAGTGAGAGTAATCATTAAATGCACAGCTACTGATACCAGATGTGATATCAAAAGGTACTTCAGAAAAAAACTATGCAAATAATTGTATCCCTGCTATACAAGTCAGCTAAAAAGCTCCTTTCTTAATCTGGAACTTACTGTGATAGTCAATGATAACTTCTAATTCAGTATGCTAATACAGTATGTTTGTAATACAAACATATTCAATAGCTTTATAAACTTAATGACTCTGGAAAAGAAGTTATAATAGTATCTTCAAAAATGTTGAACATTTTATGCATACTAATAAGTAAATACAAGTTAAGACTCTTAAAGTTACTCATACTTTTGATTCAATAATGCCGTTTTTAAAGAGAATTTCTGTAAATAATGAAACTTGTGGGGGTGTTTAAGTACAGATATTCTCACTTGAATGTCAGTTGCAATAATAAATATATGGGAAGGATGAGGATCACAACTTCCCTATCCCCTGCTCAATAAGGATAGCAATGATTAGATAAGCAAACATCAAGAAGTTCTTAGCCTATGTTTTACATCACTAATAAAGTAGTATTTCTGCATGTTGCCAGAGCAAGAGCAAAGTTTTTGTACTAATGAAAAGTAGGCTCCAGTTTTCTCCAGAGGAAACTGCACTACAAGAATTCTATTTGGGCTTCAGAAATGCATTGCACAGAATTATTAGTGTGGCTTTCTTGGGCCAGGAAAACATCTTTGTCATTCGCAAACAACATATATATTTCTGCCTTTATAACTTTTCCCTTGCTGGCCCCTTTCTTTGAATGTGCACCCCTTTTCTTATATCACTTCCAGTCTCCACCGTGCTTCAACTCACATCTCATTCTACTGGATTCCACACACTGTGGGGTTTACAGCACAAAAACTTTCTCATCTGAGTCTTCTAGAACTGCATTTCAGTTATACTACTATGATATTCTACTGTCTTATGTATTATGAAGATTCACCAGGGTAAGACAATTGCAAATGTCTTATTTGTTTAAGAGAAATAAGATGTGAGGATTATGTATGTCTCTTCTGCAGCCAAATTACCTTAGCTCTAGTCATAGCTCCAGCATTTACAAATTGGGTAACACTGAGAAAGTTCTGTAACCTTTCTGGACCTCAGAGTCCTCACCTGTAAAATGTAAATAACAATACTATCCACCATACTATCCTATGCTGCAATGATATCTATCTATCTATCTATCTATCTATCTACTATCTCTTCTATCTACAAAGATTCTACAATCAAAACTTACTCTTCACAACATTAATTTCAATCTCTAGTAAGATAGACATGATATACCATGCCCAAAATATCCCTCAAGTAGAAATTTAGCTTCAACTATACAACCTTCTAAATGCATGCACAAAACCAATATCCATCACATCAATTTCTGTGGCCCTTTTGCTGCTGAATGTAAACTGAGAGCTAAAGTTGGGCCTGAAATATAAAAATTATTTACCCTTAGTTATTCATCTGGATAATAATATAAAATTTAAAAGAGAAAATCCCTCATGTTAGCATCTTATGCTCAGGGTATAACGCTATCCAATAGCAGTTTATAACTGATGGGATTAGGCTGGCACAGATCAGATGAGAGTTGCCCCCTACTCCTGGTCTCCTTCTACACAGGTGGCTTTGAACAACATATGTTTTGGAATGCTATCTCTTGCAAATGCAAGCTTTTCTTGTCTCAGTAACAAAGAGGAAAGAAAATCTAGGTGGAGTGAAGCTTTCTGTATGTTCAACAACAACTCACTTTGTCTAAGGAATCTGGGATTCCTGTTTTCCCATTCCTTAGAAAGTCCACTGCTGTCCTGCACCAGAGCCAGACTATTCTCACCCATAAACACTAGACCGAGAGAGGTTAATCCTAGGAGTATTAAAACAGCTGCATCATTCTGCTTTGGTAGAAACCACCAACCACTGGGGGAAAAACCCTTGAAATTTAAAAACCAGCAAAGCACTCAATAAATTACCATTTTTAATGATTTTTGAGACAAGATGCTGCTATGTAGTCCAGCCTGCTCTTGAACTGACAGCAATATTCCTCCCTCAGTTTCCCAAGTGCTAAGATGACAGCTGTAGGCCACCTCTCTAGGTATCATTTTTAATATTATTATTAAAAAGAGTTGGTGTTTATTTTTCTGACTGTGAATAGCTGCTTCAATAAATCACTCCCCTAAACACTAAGAATTCTGCCATTGCTACCACAGCAAGATGGCAAGGCCTTTGCTTTGCTTTTTACCTGGGTCCTGGGTGGCACTCTCTCTGCACAACTCCCACTGCTGATGGCTCCTGTGTGAGGCATATGCTAGCTAAAGGCATGAAAGCATCCACTGAGTCACTAAGTTTACAAAGTGACTCAGAACAACAGCCTCATCCAAACAAGCAGGGGAGTGGGATTAGTTAAGGGGAAGACAGATTCTGGAACTGCACAAACATCGAGATATGCCTGCCAAGCAGCACTGATACTCAAACGCACTCCATTTGTTCTGGCCTGGTGCCCAGAGTGGAAGACGGACATACAGAGAAAGAACTGAGCAGCTTCACAGAAAGGGGAATGGGAAGGCTTTAAATAAACGAAAGAAAGGCATTTTAAAGACTTTCTATGTGCAGTCTCTTGTCCACCAACTCTGACAATGTCCTTTTACAAATCAGCATCTCACTTCCACTGATTCTCAAAAATCACACTTCTGTTAACAGAAATCTTCTATATTTAGCTGGATGGATGGAGTAAATTAAAGAAACACAGCACCCATGAAGATGAACTGCTAACAAACAATTTGCTAACTTACTTTTGGAGAAAGTGAGCAGAAAAGTCTTTAACATCACAGGAAAATTATAATACAACTGAGTTGAAATTTAGATTGCTTTCTCTTAACTCTTTATCAGGGTCTTTTTGTCTCCCTGTGAGTGCATGTTCAATGTAGTACTTATGTGCTTCTTACAAAATCAGTGAAATAATCTAAACAGTCCTTTGTGTATACTACACTACGTTGCTAAAGTGCATTACTCTTGGCTATTTGGAGATAATATTTCTGGAAAGAGATTTCAAATATATAGGCTGCCATTTGTTGGGAATTTTAGATGTAATTTTACTGTTAGATGAATCCATAAGAATTCATGAGTTTACCTCATTTGATCTTTCAAGAAAAAAAAAGACAGATCTGAAGTCAAAAAATATGTATCTAGTCAAGTAAGTAAATAATATTCTCTCATTCAGTTTTCTCTTTAATGTTCCAAATTTTTTAAATGATTTTTTTTTTTGCACTGAGAATCAAGCTCAGGACCTCATGCTTGCCACACAAGCATAGGTTAATTGAAAAGTTTTAAATAAGATATTTTATTATATAGGCAGAAAATGTTGTTTGATTTTTGAAAATCAATGGAAGTGAGGTGCTGATTTTTAAAAGAACATTGTCAGAGTTGGTGGACAAGAGACTGCACATATAAAGTCTTTAAAATGCCAGGCAATTTAACATCAATAACATCTCATCCTGTGTAGTATGTCTTCTCTGATCTGATGAAACCCCTGTGGGCACTGTGGGTAAATGCTACATTCCAAGGCATAGTATAGGCCATAAATGACCAAGAGATCTTCAAATAAAGAACTTTTTCATTCTTGGACGGAATTTGATTCCAGCTCAACCAGCCTCTACAGTTCCCCTTCTGAATTCTTGAGTGCCAGGTGGCACCAGGGGAACTGAGAAAAGCTTGTCAGATTGGCCAGTGAGAGCTAGTCTTACCGTGACCCACAGAATTGCTCTGAGCCTTAGCTTGGCTTTTATAACTTTCTGGAAAATCCTTGTCCCCATCCTCTTCTTTCTAAACCAATTTCAAATTTCATGCTATTCACGAAATCTCCTGTAATTACAGGCAACACCTTCTGTTATGTTTTTCTCAGTGATACTCACAGTGTGCCAATGAATCTGGCATACCCTTCTCTAAGTAGCAGTCTTCCTGTACTTCCTCATGTGCTTTTCTTCAGAGGACTCAATTGGACTATAAAGTCATGGGCATCAGGGCTCAAATTTTTCAGGTATTCTTCACTCCTTATTTTCATATACTCAAGGCCGCCTCACTCTACTTTCTCACAAATCGTCAGATCAGTCCCTTCCCTCTAGACTGAAACTTTCTGCACAAGACCCTTATCTTTTATTCCTCCATTCATTCTTTTGATCTTAGTATCCTTCACCTTTTTGTCTCCTGCCACATCTCCACTGCCTGATCAGCTCAAGTCTTGTGTCTAAACAGGGAGCCATCAGAATTTACCACCAGGCTCAGGTTCTGCCCCTTCCCATCCCACAGTAAGACTGCACTGTGTGCCCTACTGGGCGGGCCCTTGTGACTTTATCTGGACAGTGAACTGTGGGCAGAAATAACGCTTGCCACTGTTAGATAGAAGCTCTTAAACGTTAGCGCACACTTCCCTGGGTGTTATTCTCCCTGACGTGGCAAGAGTACAAATGGTGGAACCTCTGTCATCAAGAGGGAAATGTGGACCTCCTGCTGTGCTGTGATGGGTGTGTGGCATAACTATGTCACAGCTACTTGTCACTTACACCACTGAGGTCCTATTTATTACAGAAGCATAACTTAACCCAGCAAGACAATGTAATTGACTTTATAGCTCTCCCCTGTGTACCCGTAACATCATTTTACTTCTGGATCAATGCGTATCCAAGGGCACTGACATTATCTCATCTCCTGTCTGTCTTGCAGCTGTGCATACACTCCACAGGTGTGTGGCTTGTTCCTGTGCCCTTTCTGCCTACCACAGTGCTTGGCATATCACTTCCCTTTGAAAACCACACACTAAATGAATGAACAAAAGCAGCCCATTCTATGGTGAATATATCTTGGTATGACCACTGGCATTCTTGGAGTTCAGCCCAACCCACTGTGGTAGCCATGAGTCCACTCACAGTTATGACAGGTGGCACCGGTGTAACCTGTGTCACTGCAGTTGCAATAGAAGGTCGTCCAGGACTGGGAGCATCTTCCTTCATGCTCACAATAGTTTGGCAAACACCTAATTAGAGAAAAGGCAAAGCAAAATAAACCAAATCAGTTGAACGAAAGAGAAAGGTAAAAGTATCTTATAGCCAACTGAATGAACTAATAGTAGAAATTGATTTGCTCTATTTCTATGCATAAGTCAGAGTTCACAAAATGGAAATGATGCTATGGTTCAACCATAAGAAGTGGGTCATCCTGGCACCACCAAGTGATGCAGGCCTCAAAGCCTAACTGGGCACCTGAGTTAAGGAATGACGCACTGTGGCAAATGCATGTGGAAACTAAAGTTAAAAGGAAGTGGTCAGAATCCACAGGTCATAGAAATACAAAAAGATCATAGTTTTATATTTTTGAAAATGTTTGACTATTTCATGGAAAAGGGGAAAAGGCAAATAATGAAGCTACTTTCTACATGCTTCTTTTTGGGAAATGAGGAAATTAATCAACTACATAACCTGAAATTTGACAAGATGATGGTGCCTCTCTCTCCACAGAAGGGGGCTCTACCATTGTTTTTAGAAGTGTTGTTGGAGGGGGCAGTACCACTTTGTGATTCCAGCTACGTGAGCGGCTGAGGAGGACCTCAATTGCCAGGCTAGTTGGGACAATTTAAGGAGACAAAGTCATAGGGTAAGATACGATAGGTGTTGAAAATGTGGTAGAAAACTTGCTTCACCTGCACCAGACCTGGGGTTCAGTCTTTAGTACAAAAGAAAAGTGCCAACACCATCCTTAAAAGATGGCCTTTAAAATATGGCTATTCCAGAAAATATTTACACCAAATATATTTAGAATTCTTTGAACATTTGTGTGATTTGAGCCAGCAATCATTCTTAGTTGGTGTTATTTTAAGCATATTGTTCAATATATGAAAACTACATGCACTAATAACTGGTAAGTGCCCAACATTAGAATACCACATAGAAAACTTATTATTACAAAATTAATGAACTACAATAAAACCAGTTCATATAGTGTGTATAAACATCCTGATAAAAGATTGGGACAAGATTAGGTAAACATTCAAGATATAGGTATGACCACTAAATGGAAAACAAGAACTGAATAAATTTCAAAAATGGTGAGATGGAAATATATTAGAGGTTACTTGGGTTACTGGTAATTAAGGGAAGGTTTATCTCTTCTCTGTAAATCATGCACTTTACAGACCTGCATGCCAACTCAAACCCTGGCTCAGCAGCTCACTGCATGGCAATTTGAACCTCGCAACACCTAAGTTAACATCACTATAGTAATTTCCCTTACATAACCTGAGACGCGCCCAACAACTATGATGAGTAATATCAAGGTAAACGCAACAATAAACCTGGAACTTTTGAAAGCAATCTTTACATAAGTCTCGGAGTGCAAAGGAAAAATATTCACAAATTGAAATAAGTAGAGAGTGCAAATAATGAAGTTACAAAGGTGTAAAACATTATAAATAGGTTCATTGTGGAGTCACTGGGAATCTGAGGCCAGCAAAACTGAAACGATTTACTCTAAATGTCCTCCACAGGTAGGAAACCCTCTAGCAATGATTGCCTCAAATTCCAGACCGCAATACTCCTGCATATTTTCAGACTTATTAGCAGAAATTTTCTGCTCAGCACAGCACACATGCAATTGTGCTGAGAGGGCTTGCATTTGGAGAAAGCATGTTGATAGCTTCATGGTGCCTAACTGCAGCTTAAACAACAGAGAGATTAAAAAAAAAAAAGACCTAAAACCTGTGCTGTGGGATGTGCTCACTAAAACCAACTAAACAAGCAAGAGAAGAAAAAATGGTCTTCTCTTTTCTCAAAATCTTGCATCTTTCATCTATTGCTATCAACTCTCCTCAGGGTTTTGGTGGAAAAGGAAGCAGGTTTGTCACTAGTTAGGTCTGCAATCCTTCTCCCCTACCAACTCTGTGCTACAGGGGAAACTACAATTAGGACCATCAGTGTGCTTATCAATGAAATTCACCTAAGATGCTCACCCCTCTTGGACATGCTCTGCAGGAATCTTATAGAGCTAAACTGTGCTTTAGAGCACAGTTCTAAATGTCCATCTGCACCCATTTCATTTGCATCTTGGCAGTGCCTACATTCTGAATACCATTTACTCAGCAGTTTACCTTTCGCCTTATTCCTTTTCCTGTAAGGCTGCCAGATTCTTCTGTAGCCTTTCTACACCACCTGTCATCCCATCCTAACTCTCCAAAAACACAAAGATTCTATAATTAGAAAATTATTGCCACCATCCCCTCTGGCTACAAAAAGTTTATTACTTTAAGTATAGAAAGCTAAACAAAAGAAGAAAGATGTTATTTTGTAGTTCTTTGAAATTTGGCTCTAGAAAAATTTTCGCTTTCTGTTGGTTCATATTAGAAAACAAATTCAGAAGTTTTCATTGGCCATGTTTTGAGCTACAAGAAGAACATTTGTTCTCAAAGAGATATGAAGAAAATTGCTGATTTGCAGCTCGTGGGAACAAAGATGAAATGCAGAGTCCTGGCAATGTTTGCATGTTCAGTTTCTGTTGCAGTCAAGATCTGGTTGCGGTCCTACATCTCCTGAGGGCTAGTAATTTTCGCCTTTAAAACCAAGATATTTCTAGAAAAATCCTCATTTCACTCAGTCGGGCAAAAATTGTGACTTTGCTACATTCCACTAATAGAACTTTAACTTTTTGTAAGACAGCATCTTATTATGAAAGAAATGAAAGCATACTTTTCTCTTATAGTATGCACAATAAAATATGTTAAAGCACAAGACTGTCAAGTCTATGTGTGCACGTGGATAACGAATATCTAAGAGGAAGCTGTCAGAAAGGCCAGGCACCTTGAGCATATATTAAACAAGCCTCAGACGGATTTATGTCACAGTCAATAGACTCCAGCTACCACTGAAAGTCTAGCCTAAAATTTCACTTGTTTATGGTCACTGAAAGATCCACTGGTATACTTCCAGAAGGGGAAAGGAGTACATGGGTAAGGAAAAATCTAATATTCTTAGCATGGGAAAGAACTACATGAGCGCTGGCAAGACTGCTTGGATCTTGGTTCATTTTGGCTCAAGGCACACCACGATTAGAAAAACTCATCTGCACAGTAGACATTCAAAATAAAAGATGCATAAGCCCAATTTGCTCACTTGCACAGGGCAGTTTTACAAATATAATTTCCAGGTACTTTCATCAGTTCATTTTAACTATTTTTTGTTTCTTTTTTCTCTCTGTGTGGCACAAACTGTGCACTTAAACATGAATCCACAGAGGCCAGTGCACAAAGCTCCTAAAGGGAAAGAGAGCACTAAGTGGGAGGACAGTCTCCATCTGAATGATTAAGGCCTGTAATTCCAAGTGCCAGGCAGTCACCATCCCCTCCGGCACCCATGCTCTGCAATCCTAGTGCAGATGCAGCTGGCTCTGGATAGATGTGGCTTCCTTTAGTGCACAGTGCTGCAGGTGAATGTAATAGCTTTCTTCACGCAAACCAAGAGCCCAGAGAAGTCAACACAGCGATCTGTTCAGCAAGGACCCGGGGAACATGGCACACACGCTGCCAGCGGTTTTGCCTCTGTGTAAGAGCAATGCACATGGCCTTAAGGATCATTAAAAGGATCATTATTGTGTGGCACTGTAGACAACCCAGGCAATAGAAGAAGACGGAAGATCTATGCAGATACAGAGGAGACAGGCAATGCACTGCTTCAAAAACAGCAAGGGATTATTATAGACTGCTCCACTTGGAAAATCATAAGCAGGAATTTCTGAGAATGGAAACTCGAGCCTAGCTGCAAGCATCCTTGGAAGCCACTTGAGGCAGAGCAGATTGTTTTTCTACTGGCCTTAAGAAGAACCAAAGAACACCACATCTTCCCAGAGAAGGACCAGGTATTTTTCTGTAACTTAGCTTTCACTAGCACTGAGTGTAAGTTCCAGCTCGAGTGGGTAAGGCTTAGGAAAAGTGTTATGAAAGCAGTGGGATTCAAGTTAATTCACAGAAACGCGTTCTATTCACTTTTAATTTGCAAAGTTTCTCAGCGAGATATATTCTCTTAAATAAAAATCAGACTAAGTAAAGCAAGTTCCATGACTATACACGTGTAACTTCCAAATATACATTTTGAGTTCAGTGCTTCCTCTTGAATTCCAGGCTCGTATTTCAGCTGCATAATGCACAGGTCCACTTGTGTGTCCCCCATCTGTGCATTCAGAACTGGATTTCCCATCTCTTAGCTGCTTGTGGCTGCAACCTGCTCACCCTCATAGTTGATAGCCATACTATCCTTGCCGGTGTCCACACTCCAACCTCCAAGGTCTTCTTCCTTTCTCACAGCCCACAAAAGAGGAGTGAGCAAATATTGTCCTGTATCTGACCGTGTCTCACTACCTTTGTTGTCTGTGAGGAGCCACAAATATCTCTTTCTTGACCAGGTAAAATTATCAGCCATCTGCTCTTACAACTTCCACTGCTGAGCCTTTTATTCAGCCCATCACTCAAAAGTAAGAGACAGCATCTTCACTCTGAAGAAAATCCCATCAAGAATCTCTGCAGTGGCTCTCTGATTTCACTAGCATAAAGGCAGGACAACTTTTGCAAAAGGAAAAAGTGACTTACTAAATGAGGGAAGAGGACTGGGAAAAATAATTAAGATGTGTTACCTACCTATATGAACTCCCTACATTTAAAGTAATCATTAAGCACCGAAAATATGTAGTAACAAAAGTTTTAAAAAGCAACAACCTTCAAATGCCTCGCTTTGATCGTTCTGAACTCCATTAAACTCACTGAACTCATCCCTGTTCTTCTCACTTCCTACATGTGCTCCTACAATGTTGACCTCTTTCTTCTTGCCCATAATCTATAAGACAGGTTCTTTGGTAAAGGTTTTTGTACTCCTGTTTGTTTTTCCCCCTAAGCTTTCTGCACATGCTTTATTATTCTCCACCTCCTTCTTGTCTCTTTTCAGATGTCACCTTTTTAGGGAAGGCTCCATGATCATGCTGCTTAAACTTTCAGCCCATCACCAATGGGCACTGCCAATCCCCTTTCCCTATTCCGTTTCCTCCATTTTGTTCTTAGCACCATTGTCTTCTAACACACTCAATGCTCTGTGTATGCATTATGCTCATGATTTATCCTTTGTCCCTTTTAAAAGAACGCAGTCTCTGAAAGGACACTGATTTGTGCCTATTGGATTCATCGCTATGATCTAGATATGTTGTGGGCATCATCTGAGGGTATTTATAATTGGAGGCTCTGTTCCCAGAGTGGCTACTGGGAACGGGTGGAACCCACTGATGGGGCCTGGTGGATGACCTTTAGTCTCTTGGGGCCGTGTTCTCAAAGGTGGTTCTTATGCAGCCCCATTGGTTCTCACAAGCAAGTCTGGCCCAGATCTCAGTCAGACTGCAGACTTATTGGTTCCCACACATTCTCCTGCCATTGTTATCCATTTCGCTGAGTAAGGCAGCCAAGAGGGACACTCATTAAGGAGGAGTTGACACTAAGGTATGTGCACTCTCAGTTTCCAAAACCATGAGTCAAGCAAACCTTTTCCTTAACAACAAATCTGGGTTAGTCTCTAAGTCACTCTCCTTGTTGCTAGGATATGATATCCAACACCAGCATCTAAAAGGAGCAGGGTTTATTTTGGCTCACAGTTCCTTGAGGTTTCAGTGCAGAGTCAGCTGACTCCTAAACGGGTTGGCACAGCAGAAATTCCTGGCAGAGGAGAGCTGCTCTTGGCATGGTGTACAGGAAGCAGAGAGTGTGAAGGGAGGGGTGGAAGAGGAAGGTAAACCCTTCCTGGCCATGTGTCCAGTGACCCACTTCTTGCCCCCAGATTTTACCTAACAGCAATTCAGCTGTCAATTCACATAATGCACCCCCACTGCAAAGGTGCTACCTATGATTGTACGAGGCTTAGAGGGGACATCTAAATATAAACGATAACCAGCAGGTGTTTTCTTATGACTACAAAATGCTGCCTAATTCATTCATGGACAGGGTCAAAGTGGTTAACAGGGTAGGCACTTGATAGCGCATTATCAGCAGAGGAAAGCAATGAGCACTGACAGGAGCAACGGCCGGTTGAAACCACCATCGCATCCTTGGGCCTTGTCAGTTAGCCTTGGTCTAAGCAGCTTTCACGGTGTAGCTGAGCTCAGCTCAGTGGTACAGTACCTCGACCTCTGAACAGCATGCCGGGGTGAGGGGGAAGCAGGTAGAGAAGAGGGCTTCATGCTTGCTGTTAATGGTTACATATTTATTTAGTGGTGAGGAAGTGATAACATAGAGAAAGAGCCTACTGGATAGCTTCAGGTGAGGGACACGCGCACGTGAGCAGCGTTGCACAGCGGATGCCGTGAACTGGTTCCTCTTTGTAAGCAAATGCTGTGGCTCCTTTTGGTCACCTGCACCCACTGAGCTGCACTGTGGTACTTAGATAACTGTCAGAAGTCAAACATACTAGCCCAATGCAGCTCAGACCTGCTTTCAGGAAACAGCCAGCATTCCTAACAAAATCTGTGTATGATTTTTGATAGATATTGATGATATAACACATCTGCTAGGAAATTAAATTCACCCACCTGGCTGGTTCTTGTTCTCTTTAATCAGGTAGTCAAAGATGGACGACCTGTCCATGCTAACCATTTTTAACCAAACATTCTTTTTCTATCTAGTTTCCTAAAAATAGCTCCCTTCAGATCATCAGACGTTGGCTTTCTCAAAGGTTTTTTGTTACCCTAAACTTGAAATAAAACTTTGACATATGTTTGCAGTCACTTCTGATTTGTGGCTATAACGGTATTATTTTCTCAGCTTTCAACTTGAAGAAGAGACAAAGTGAGTGTAAATAACTTGTCTAACTAGGAAGAAACAGGGTCAAAAAGGTGAGCTGGGACAAAAGTGGACACCCTGAAGCCCTGGATCCGCCCACTCCCAAAGACAGGATATCTGTTTAAAAGCCAACTCTAGGTCTATGTTAAAGAGTGCACACTTCTGGCGCGATGAAAGGTGTGCAGTTTTACAGTTTCCCCACTAATGTGAGACGCCCTTAGTCAGCGCTGAGCTGTCAGTTTACATTTCTTAAAGCAATTTTTGCTATAAAAAAAGATATTAGCAATGTAGCAAATGGCTTAATTGAGAATAAATAACTAGATATACTATATAATAAAATATAGACTTACTATGCAGTTAGTATATGCAATTCTTTCTGTAAATTTTCTATACTGGCAGAGGGAGGTTTTGATTTTATTTTCACGCTCACTTCGTTATTCATTTGTGAAATTTTAAAACTCTTAGAGATGTCAGAAATGTAGCCGCTGTCCCTGCCCTGTTACTAAATTTTACTTTCTTCAGGGAATACAGCACTTTTTAAATGGGTTTTTAGCTTATTTAAGTTAACATGGTTCTTTTCTTGTCTTCAATACTAATACTAAAAAAAATAAAATAAAAATTAGGCTCTGCTTACTTTCAATAGGACCCTATACGTTACCATGCAGAACTAGACAAAGCCATTTAGCTCATTCAAAATCTTACTGCTTACAATGAATAAGGCTTATTTAATAATATAAACATGCAAAAATATAACATTTCTTCCATGTGCATTAAGAAAATAAAAATATATCCGGGTTCCACCTTTCATCTTCCTTCAGAGGCCATTGTGGGCAGCCCACTGTGGACACTGTAAAGCCCACGATTAAGGATGCAGGCTGCCGTGGCACGAGAGTCACCCACACCCAAATTGTCCTTATTTAGCACACCGCTGTCTTCTTTGGACATGTAATTGTTATACTAAAGATTTATGAATTCATATCAAAATTTAAAATAATTAAAGTATAGTATTAATACATTGAGATGAAGAAGAAATATGGTACTAAAGAGAATAATAGCCCAAGCATGACATTGGCTAGAGGCTTCTTTGTGATATAATTTGCATCATTCTAGAAAGAAATTACTATTAGTTTTGAAGAAAAACATGACACATATTTATTATAGATTGTGACGCTTAAGACACAATGTCAGCTGTTAAACTTGAGAGGAATCTTACTTAATATTACACTAAACAGGCTACCATTGATTCAAGGAGCTCAATATTTTTCAAATTGTGTTTGTAACTTTAATTTTTTGTGTAGCATGTCCTACAAAGAATATCTAATTCCTCATGTCCCTCGTCACAAGGAAATCCTTGAACTGGTTTGCCATATATCTTTTCTACTATAGGAAGATTGGAATGTCACTGTGAAAATATTTTTAATAACTTTTTGATTCATAACATTTTTTTTAAAAATTGGATTTTTGGCATATGCACCTTGTAAACTTCTATTTACAATGACTGAAACAACTGACATACACTTCAAAATCTTAAGGTAGAATTAAGTTTGCTGAAGTTAAAAATTAACTTTCTGGATTGTGACTTTTGTAAGTACCTGTGGCATTCCATTTGTTAATACAGCAAATTTAAGCATTTGTAAGGCAAATGCAATGTATTTCATGTATTAAAAAGAGTCAAATGTATACACTTCTGTAACAATCAATAAACAGTATTAAACAATTTCAAAGATTGTTTGAACTTGATTGCTAAGATCTTCTAGAGTTATTGACAGAAAACATTCTATAAGCTGAATGAAAAAAGAAAGGAAATATAAAGAAGTGGGATCTTAATTATGTAATGTTAAGTTATTCAATACCATTGTTTAACAACCCAAAGCAAGCCTTCCTCACAGTCTGTTTGGCACACAAATCTCCATCTGTGGGCAGCAGGGCACCCTCGGTCAGCACTGCAGGGGATCTGGTTCATATCCTAAACTCAGGTCTCACCAGGCTGACCTTGGGGGAGCACTTCCCTGTTCCCTAGGTCTGCACAGTGCAGGGGAGCCCTCTCCGGAGCCAGCCGGAGAACTTCTGAGAACTCCTTACTACTGCTGTCCCTCCTTCCCGTGCCTCTGTGCCTGTCGCTCTAGTGAGTGCTTCTGATGAAAATAACAGGCATTGAATTTAATTCCTTAGTCAAATTCAACCGCAAAATCCCCTAACTGCCCTAAAGCGGAATTTAGTTAAAGCTATTTCCTCAAATATGGACAATTTTGCATTTTATGCGAAATGTTTTTAAATTTTAAATGTTTTTAAATCTAGCAGAAAGCTTACTTCATCATATTTGTGTTGTTTCTCTTTACGAATTTTCCTTATGCTGATTATTACATCCTGTCTTGTGCAGTTCCCTTTCATGCCTTAAACCAGCGTTCTCCTGTTACACTGCTGTTCCTGCAATGTATAAAGGTCATCCCTGACCAGTAGTACTTTTAAATTATCAGTTATATTTGTGATTTAACCTAGAATTCCCTTTATTGGAATAATGTCCCAGAAGTATCTTCTCATATATACAAAATTATCTCTAAAATTATTAACATCAATAACTGTCAAAATAATACAGAAACATCACCAATTTGAGAATGGAGAAATAAATACTACACCCACACTACAGAATGCTGTGAGTCATCTGAAAGGAATGGGTCCAACCACATGTAAAGACACTAGAAAATCCTCCAATGTATCATCCTAATGTATGACACACATAGCAATCACAGAGTAAAATGTGTAGTAGTAGATGCTATTATTGTTGTCTGGTCTGGAGAGAAAACAGAGAGTTAGTAACCTATTAATAGGGTTAACTGTGGGAATAGAAGTGAATACTTGTATACTTTAGGTTGCTTGTCGTTTTCATAGTGAGACTGGGAGGAAATACATCCACGCAGTGATGCTGACCACAGGTGACAGTTGTGAAAAATGCTTCTTTGGGTGAATGTGCTGTGCAAAGAATGTATTAGCACCAATTAAGGCAGCTCTAAGTTAGCTGGTTATATAATCGTATGGGACCATCACATATGCACTCTGTTACTGACTGAAATACCATTACACCCTGTGTGGCTCATTTATTAACACGTACGTATTTTATTTTGTTATTAGACAACAGCAAATAGAAACCCACTCTGAGTAGTAAATGGTCTCTAAAACGAAACAGCCCAGCCATCCTGATACACATGAACACCCTGGAGATGAGGCCAGCCGGACAAGAGAAAGGTCCAGGTGAATGAGAAGGGCAGAGTGCATGGAAAGGTGGGCATTAAAATGCTTGGACAGCAACCGTGTTCCCTGGGGGCTCTGCCGGTCTTGGCTCCCACAGTAACCGCAGAAGTGTGGGGTGGAGGCACCTTGCATACACAAAGCTCCCGGGGCTCAGTGAGTTCTCACATCCCCAGTCAGAGTGCAGGAGGCATACAGACCTGCTTCGCCTCCCCCACGGAGCCCCAGAAACATAATCGGGCAAGGCCTCTGCTCCTTTGGAACAAAGCCCATTCGGTAATACACCCCTAATGATCACCGTTCTTTATAGGCATCTATCGATCTAGGTAAATTTTAAAAGTCACTTGTAAAATTTACAAGAAAAAAGGACCTCTAAAAAAATAGTACTTAATACTGTGACTGAACACCTGTTCTGTGGCCAACAATATGCTCTGTTAATATGCAAGTCTGCCCACCCCCAAGATCCTCTAACCTGAACACACCTAGAGAAAGTCATTTGTTAGAGGATAGATCAGGGTAAAAAAGGCCTTCCGTGTCTTTACGCTAAACCATCTGGAAATGTGTTTTCCTTCTTGGTAAATTTCCCACTTGTCCATCTGAAATGAATAGGAAACCTCCTGGGAAATCTGAAATTCCCCGGTGCTCACACATGCAGGCACACTCTTCTCTTCACCTGAATCTGTGCTCTCTGCTTCGCCTTTTAAGAACTCATCCCTTCTTCGTACACTGGAAGGTCAGTTTCAAGTCTATATGCTTTCCTCAGAGACAGACGAACAAAATATTCCAATAGTCCTCAAAATGCAAACTGACTAATGTAAGCTGCTTAATGAAGCTCATACATTAAAAATCAGCTAGGTTGCTTTCCTTTGTCTGTTCTCTTTAATTAGCAGCCAACTGTATTGATCTTGTTTTGGTCAGATAGCGGCTCTGAAAGCTTTTGAAACCCATTTCTATGTCTCTCCATACTAACAATTACCATAATCCCATTTTACCCCTACAGTTGGATCTTCATTATAATTGAAATTTGTTATAATTACAGCAGATGCAGACATTAAGGAATTAAAGTGAATAAAAAGAAAAGTGTCAGAAGTCAGTTGCCTGAATTTTCCAGCATCTGGTTTACAGCAGGAAGTCAATTGCAGGTTACCTATGGGCACCTCCCCAGACTGTGGGCCAGCAGGGGTGGTCACAGCGCTGCAGTGGGCTGGGGTCCCTGTGACAGTGCTGGGTGTGAGTGGGAACCATGCACCCCGGCCTCAGTGTGCTTCTTGCACTGCTGCTGAGGCACTGCACTTCTTCCTGCAACGAGGAGGCAAAATCCTCCCTCCACCCCCTGCAAACCGAAGTTCCTATGGAAGCTGTACTGGGTGCTCTTTAAATACCACCCCTCAAAGGACAGAAACATAAAAATTAAGAAGTTATCAGCATCATCCACTCCAATATTCCAAGATTATTAATGGGAGGAGCAATCTAAGTGTGTAAAACTTTACTACTTTAGGACCAAAGAAAAGTCCCCTTTACCTTCAAAAAAATCAAATAATAGGTACAGAGACATTCACAAAAGAGGAGGCCTGCCTGTTAGTCCAAAGTAGGGAATTCTGACTAAAAAAGAGTTTAATTTTTCTAATCTACCCTTTTATCTCAATGGTCTAGAAGTGCTACGTCAGGATGGAAATACACTGCACAATTTTAAGCTTTCTTATGAGAAAAATCTAGTGCAGTTATCGCCGCTCATTTGAAGTCAAGAACTTTATGTCCTTGCAAAAGATGATTTTGTTCAGCGCTGCAGAGCTGCTGTCTCAGTTGGTATGCTGGGCCAACCAAGAAATGCACAGAAGGTATTGTGTAATACCAGCGACTAACGTTTTTATTCTTGAATTTTAGAACATTACTCAGACCCCACTATGAATGGGGATAATTCTAGAGTTTGCTCAGTGCTTCTCAAACTTTTGTTACAATGAACATCCTTATAAGGCAGGTAAGGGAAACCCAAAGCTGTCATCCTGCATGTATAATATGTTATGATACCAAAGCTGATGGTTCCTAGACCACAGCAAAGAGCAAAGGTAAATAATACACTCCTTTGCTTTTTCTTATTTTTGGTTGGGTCTTATTTTGCAAAAGTTCTATTTTGATCCATAAGTTTAAACTAAAATAGCATAATTCTTAGATGTGTTACATATCATATTTTAGCACAGTACAGGCAACATGTTCATTTTGGGCTCCAGATCAAATCTTGAGGATTTTATGGAGATTGCCTCTTCGCTTTGCATACCTGTGCACTTCCTGCAGGCGTGTTATTGGTGGGGAAGGACTTCCCACAGTACCAGGTGTGTCTCACCATTTCTGCTCAGTCCCACAAAAGTAGCGTGTACGAGGGGAGAGCACGGCTACTGCACTGCCTTATCCACTTAAAACTGCCTGCCATGTGCTCTTTCTGCTCTATGATAGTGAAACAAGAGCCAGCGAAGAGGTGAACACGGAATCAAAATAACAGGATATCATAGGCGTTAGTTCTGACCATATATTGATCCAGCATTTTCACTTGTGAGGAATGCACATAGTTCCTGACATCCAAAACAAAGAAAGGCAATCAGATTTAGTTTTGCCAACTTCTGGATTTATCTAGTTGAAAAATATCTGCTACCATAAGGTGAAGTACCCAAAACTCTTATCACTGAGCACATATTTATGTGTATAAATCAAGATTTTTCTCAATATTTCACAACATGGTATAGCCGACTACTAATATGTATGCTGAGATAAAAGTATGAATGTCAGTTCGAAACAGTCTCCGTCACACCTCTGGGGTTTGAGTACTTTACTCTTTGCAGGACTAAGCGTGGGAATATTTAATATAGCCTTCACATATGGTCCTTATCTATCACAGATAGATGTAAACTTTATGCGGCAGAATTAAAGTCCACTGACACAATAGAAGCTAAGAAGGCACAGGTGACTCTGGCTCATCTATCTCACTCCCAGTTCTCTTTTCCAGAATCATCTGGAGTCCTTTTCCCCAGGGTAACCTGGTGCTCTCCAGGCCAGCCTTCATGTCCTGGTCATTGCCATGGTCTCGAGAACCCACGGACGGGATGAACAGACACCAGCAGAGCCTGGAGCAACCAGGATGCCAATTCAGTTTGAGACTATTACACAACCCAAGGTTCTTCAGTTTTTCCTTTGAAGCTCATGTGGCCTAAGTAGAATGGAGCTGGGGCTACTGACCCAGCGATCAGGGCCTGTGCCAGAGGATGCCACACCTGAGCACAGGACTGTGGTGAGAGTGAGTGCTGGTCGCTCTCGTGTCCCTACTGAGGAGCAGGACCTTCTTCACAGAGGAGGCAGGGTCACTCAAATAACCCAGACGTCAGAAGGCAGACACTCTGGTTCAAATATCAATGTTGTCACTTTCTAGCAGTGTGATATTTGAAATTTATTTAAGCCTTTCTGATCTCTAGTTTCCTCATTTATAGAATCAAGAAAAAGATCAATACCCAAACAATTGTGAGAATTAAATGCATTAGAAAATATAGAGGAGAATTCATTACTGTCATCTATAAGTGTCTCGTGACATAAACTTGGACTCTCAATTTTTTTTTTCTTTTTTCTTCACATTTTATTTTTCTCACTCATGGAAAAAGATCAAAATTTGGTCTGCACACTCCTAAAGTCATTTAGGTATTCATTATAGTTTGATTGTCTGTTGTTAACCACAGGTGCTGCTAAGAGAGGTCACATCCTGGCTTTATCCTGGCTCACTGTAGTTTCTTTCAGTTCTGTCCACTTTAGCAGCAAACCCAGCTTCCTAAAGTGAATGAGGAGCACCATTGCTTTGCTCCTACACAGATCTGCACTGGAGCTTTGGAAGTGAGGGAGAGATCTGGGCCACAGCCTGGCAAAGCACTGCTCAGCAAAGCTCCTAATGGCCTTAGGTGCTACTAATGGCTCCAACCGCAGCCAGAAAACACCTCTGTTAGCCCCTGACTTTTCTCAGAACAGGATCAGAGTTCCATTTGGAACAAAATCTACCCCTAGCACGTGGAAACTATGAAGAATATGAAAGGGACTGTACTAGATCCTTCCCTCCCAGAATACTTTCCCTTTTTAACTTGTTTAAATTCTTTACCATGTGAAAAACGGGGCTAATGACCCTCCTACATGAGAACATTCATTAGAAATATCCCCATTATGGCTTGTGTCTGGATGTCCCCCCCAAAGCCACATGCAGTCATGGCGGTGGCTATCTAGAGTTTGTCATGGTCCAATGTTGGGATTATGGGTATAAGTACTACACCCAAGTGGGTGTGGCCAACATACAATATAAGGAACTGAAAGAGTCTTCTCTTATGAACCTCACTTTTTGCTTTTGTTGCTATTTCTGTCTTCTATCACATGACCTGTTGCCATGCCACCCTCCCTTGGACCCAGCTGATTATGGACTGAAACCTCCACAAACTGGGAGCTAAATAAACTTTTCCTTCCCTCACTTTGGGCATCAGGCGTTTTGTGCCAAAAATGAGAGAGAAAGTAACCAAAACAGAATTTGGTACCAGAGAAACAGAGTCATTGCTATGACTATACCTGCCCATGTGGAATGGCTTGTGGGAAGACTTGCAAAGGCAGAAGACGTCACCTAGAAGCGGAGAGCTAGAACACCTTAGGGTGTTCTGTATGGGAGATTCTACACTCACCCTGGGGCAGATAATAAGGGAGAGAAAGAGGCTTTCCTACTCACTCTTCCCCTTTTGACTCGTACTGCTTTTGCTGTATTCTGCTGCCATGATCTCTGCCAAGAGCCATCGTGCTTTGGACTCAGCAGATTATGGACTGAAGCCTCCACAAACTGGGAGCTAAATAAACCTTTGCTTCATTCATTTTGGGTGTCCAGTATTTTGTTTTACCAACAAGAGAAAAGTAATCAGCAAAATCCTAAACACAATTTTAGCTATCTTAGGGAAAGAGACAGGGGCTTACAGAATTCAAGCAAGGGCTGAATAGTTCTCAAAAGCAAAACAAAATGCAGCTGGGCCCAAGAAAATGTTGACCTGCGAGAGTCAAATTCAGCCTTGGCTTGTACTTCCCCGGCCTTTGCTTTTCCCTGCTCTCCTCCTCCTGCATCCGAGTCTTCTTCTCTGTAGCAGACAGTGCTGTTAGCTGCCTTGTTCCAAACCCAGTGAGTCCATAGAAAGAAAAAAAGCCTTTCACTCCAAGCTCAAGTTTACAAATCGTTCAATAAGCCATTTTGTCTGGGTGGATGAGTAGTCCATGCAGATCAAGGTGAAGAGTTATGCGAGTATATGAAACTCCCAGAGAGCAACACGGCAGTGGTGTGGGGTCAACCCTAGAGGTCCCAGACAGACAAAACCAGTGAGGCTTCTAAAGCACCTCGCCTTTAAAACAGAAGCCCACAACCCCCTCCATCACCACCACTGTTCATATAAAGCTCTCCTATAACATTTTAGGCACAGTGTAAATACTGTATTCCAAAAATAAATTCTAAACATTAATAATCAGTACCATAGAGTTCAATCTTTATCCATAAACTGAATTTTTATTCAGTTGGAATTGAGTGTCATATGTCAGTCAGTGCCTAGACATGGCAGTGACTATCTCTTTATTCTTTTATTCTTTTTAACCTTTGCTCTGCAGGGGCTGTGAAAAAACTTGGAATTTATCTTTCTCCTGCTTCTATGACAGATGTCAGAGAAATCTTTCTCATTCATTGCATCTGTTTTTCCACTGAGCCCAAACACTGACTAGGAACTGCATAATGACTGACACCATTATTCCTACCAGCAAGTGTGGTACAAAACTTAAAATCTATTTGATATCTCCAGATGCTTTGGAGTAGAAGGAAGATAGATTGTTTCCTTCCTTTTCTTGCCTCATTCTATCTTACATATGTAAAATAAAGTGTGTCTGCCATGCTCTAAAGTTTAGACCCAGTGTGGTAGACTTAGTGTAAAGATATCACAATAATTATCTCAACAAATCAATGAAACAACCTTCTAAGACAATTATCAGCATCTCCAGGAAAGTGACGCTCACAAGTCAAATGGCTCACTTAAGACACAAGAAATTTAAAAGGCTGCAGGTAAACCAGGGATTCCACAAACCAAATGCACACATTCTCCAAGCTAGAAAGAAAAATAGGCACAAGCAGTGGCCTGAAAGGAGAGCTGTTTGTTCTGTAGAGAAGAGGGAAAAGCAAAGGCTGATGTCTGCTATGACTGGCAGTTCTTTGATTGTTACCTCTGCACACCTCTTGTGTGCGCTCCTGACTGCCTTCCTGAGTGGGTACCCCACTGCCAACAATGAATGACCCAGGGGCTCCTGCTGCTTGGTTTGATTTATTAACTCTAGAGTCCAATTACCAAAAACACACTATGTTGATGAGTAGTTTCATGCAAAGGGCTTTGTAGTCATACACTTGTGACATTGTAAACCAGCATCGATAAACTCCTCACTTGAACTGTTTATAGGCATGTGAGCACACGCGTGTGTGCACACTCACACACACTCAGGGAAACTGCAGAAAAGAAACCCATTCAATATTTCTTACCAAGCATTTATCAAACTTATTTGAACAAAAAGCTGTCTCCCACCAAATACCGTTAGCATTAGGCAGAACCAGGAGTCTAGTGCCCTGCCATGTAGGATAAATATCAGTGAAAGGATATTATGATGAACTCAATAAAGATATGTCTGTTTAATCTGCTGACATGCTATTTTTAAAAGATCAATCTGCAGATATCCTGGGGTGTTAGATTCAATGCAGACTTCAAGTGTTCATTTCACATGGACTTAATCAGAATTGCAAGGTCCAAAAATCTTCATTTAAAAGAAATATCCAAATGATTTTTAAAACATTCCAAAAGATGAGTCTACACACCAATGTGGTTGGTGCCTAATGGTAGGATTCCTTACCCATGGCTAGTGTTGGAAACTGTGCTAGGTCACTGTCTCTGTCCAGCACGTGTGTTTCTGGGAGGCCTTTTGCTCCAATCCAAAGATTCAGGTGAAACCACTTGCTGGTTGTTGAGAACCGTGAGGTGGTTCTTACCTCTAAACAAACCCATCTAAGTGGACTCTACCTGGCAAGTCTGGAATTCCACTCTTTGCTGATTCCCAGAGCCATCATCAGTCACCCAGATTATAATCGAGGCACATAACTTCCACAAAAAGCCTGGTGTGTGACATTGCAAGGTCCAAGGCACAAATCTCCTTGAAAAGTTTTAATTTTCAAGGGGCCCAATATTTTCAACAGACTGGCCAATTTGTTTTGTTTTTTCAGTTGAGCTTTAAGGAGTTGCAAAATATTAAAGTGCTCCGAATTACAACTCAAATCAGAGGAAAGACAGTCACAAAATTGTTGATTTTAATGACAATTTAAATCTACATTTAGCTGGATGTGGTGGTGCACACATGTAATCCCCGCACTGGGAGGCTGAGACAGACGGATCCTCATGAGTTTGAGGCCAGCCTGGGCTACATACCCTGCCTCAAAACAAACAAACAAACAAACAAAAACAATAAAGGAAAATAAAACTACATTCAATAAAATTATATAAAATTTAAAAATTAATCCATCAGTCATAACAGCCACTTCACAAGCTCTTAATCTTTACCAGTGACTGACTGGCTGTTGAATAGCATAAAAGAGAACAATTCCATTACCACAAAGCTTTGCATTGTCTGGTGTTGCTCTAGACCAATAGAATTTGATTTACTAAAGTAAATAATCAAATTACAGCCTATGAGATTCATCTACTCCTAAGGGGAAGTTTTCCAATCACCCTACAGACAGGCACACAGAAGGGAACACAGGGCTGACCCTGTCTACCACTCCCTTTGCAGGGTTGCTTCTGAAAATGAGCTTCTGTGAAGCTCCTGGTGCTGAAAGGTCTCCATTTAGTGCATCAGCACAATCATCTCTATTTGAGATTTTCCCTCTTTATGAATCATCTACTTTTATTTGGCTTTCTTCCTCAAAATATTTACATTAAACAAGCCACAGTCTAGCTTCAGGTGAAGACTACTTTGTATCTTCAAAGTGGCCTATTAAGATTGAATAGATGTGTAGCTTAACTTTCAAAGGGGAAAATTACTTATTTTGCATTTTCAAGTTGCTAGAGGACCTGTTAATTTCTAAGGAAAATAAGTACTATCTATATAATCTTGGTAAAGTAATTTCACTTCTGTGAAACTTCTCCTTTGTAAAATGAGAATAGTTTACATTTATATATTTTAATAATGCTCTTCATAGAATTGAACAAGATAACTAGTGGAGGAATAAATCCTAGCATAGCATCATTTTATTCTACTAAACATGAGTGACATAAGCTAGAATTCAGTGTGAAACTAGCAAGATTCAAAATGAGAAGATAAAATGTGTGTCTCATCTTCACTCCACCCTTCCCCACTTCTTTTTAAATAAATAAAATTTAGATGAAATTTAGCAAAAGTTAAAAAAAAGTCCTATGTTAGAAGATGGTAGAGTTTGAAACAGCCCAGCAAATACTAATAATTTTTAAGGCTCTGCCAGACACATCAGAAAAAGAAAAAAGAAAGAAAGAAAATTAGTGACATATTATAGGTTTCATATGATTCCAGTATTGCTTCCTGGGTTTGTGTAAAACTTTTTATTCTTCAATAACTTCACTTTCTAATAAACAGCTGAAATGCACAGAGGCAGGTTGACACCATTCAGTGACATTTTTTTTGTTCCCACTCCTATGAAGAAAACAGAGTCTTTCCCTCCTTAGAGCTACACAGAGTACCCACAATTCCTTGCACACATCTTATCGCCAGGCTGACACCCTGTGACTGTCACCAGCAATGGTCCATGTGTCGCTCTAGAGCTGCCTTCCCTTCAGGCTTGCCTTCTGTCCCAGAGCTGCCCCACTTCTTTTCCCTAAGCACAAGATGGCAATAAACAGTGCGCTTGTATACTGCCTTCCACTTATCTTTTATAGATTATGCTGCTCAAATACATTGCTATGGTTTGCTTGCCTAATTTTATGATGGCCTTGCTAAACAAAAATACTCTTGCTAACTAGTGCTTACAGACGGAGCTCTTAACACCACGTGAGCAGTGACAGCTGGCATTGGCATTGCTTTTATTAGTCACTCTTGCCTTTTAAAATGAGAAATACTTGGCACAAGCCACACTGGAAACTTTTAAAGATGAGAAAAAGGCGAAGGGCTTTAATTCCTAAATCAGTCTTTAGACAGCAGTCTTTAGACTTTTCAGTGTACAAAGATCCTAAACATTTCCAAGGTTATTCCAAGTCTTGAGACAGTTCTGTCTTCAATACCAAGAAGCACTGTGGAGTTGTGTAAGCTTCCTAAGCAGCTCATCCCCAGATACTGGGAGCCAACGCTGTTAAAGTTTGAAATGCTCAAATTATTCAGCAAATCGCTGCAAACCACCTGCTTTCAACTGAATGCCTTACCACCGACACCAAGGACTTTCTCACAGGTACTGATTATGTTTGGGGGCTAAGTAAAATCCACAAGCACAACAGCAGAGACAGGCAGGTGAGGGAGAGCCTGAACAGCCAGGGAGGCTGCATGGAGTAGGCAGGATGTGAATTAGATTTTGACGGAAAGGCTGGATTTGGTAATAACAGACAGGTAAAGCACAGGCAAGTGCCCGGGGACCAGAATGAGACCGGTTGCTGTGGGACTGGTAATGCCTCACTTTAGGACTGTCCCTCCTCACCTGACTTTATTTCTGTTTGCCTGTCTCAGTGCATGAGATGTAAATGTATGCTGAATGATGGATTCTCTTGTATAAGATGCCTGTTTTCATGTTTCCTGTGTGGCTCTTTTGCTCTTGGGGTTCCTGATGCCACAGGCCAGTGCTACATATGCTGGAACAGAGCAGAGGCTCCGCAAGTGCTTACAGATGGAATGATGACTTAACACAGGAGGAGACGGAGGGGGATAAAGAAGTGGGGAAGGCAAAGGCCAGAAAGTGGGAAAGAAAAAGGCTAGATGGAGAATTTGGAGCCCTGCATTTGATGCTTCAGGTTTGAAGTCATTTGGAATGCCCTACAGAACCTGATGCTCAAAATAGCTAGTGTGATAACAATAAATGTATTTGGGGAAGTTAGAGAGTGGTTTGAGGCAAAATATGCCAAAGAGAATCATTCTTAACTATTTTATTTTCCTGCATAGCAAGTGATTCTGCATTTAGGATGATTCTATCAAGGTGTGTTGTATTCTGAACTCACTATGCTGTGGAAAATGAAATAGCTGCACATGGAAATTTTATTACCGAGGGGAGTCTGGGGGCCTCTCCTTATGGGTCTCCATACAATTCAGCCAATGAGGATTACAAAGGATATGTTACCGAATCAGGTACTATGAGGCTCTACAGAGCCAGCTCTTTATCAGCGTTTGGCTCTCCTCTGATGCCTCCGATGCTGAAGACTTATTTAACAGCACTGGAAACCATAGTGCTTCATCTTTTTCTTCCTACTGCTTGCTGAGGCCCCTGCCAACCACATGTTCTGCTTCTTCTCTCTTCTATCCAGTGTGTGGGTCTTTTCACATAAACTCCAGAGCAGCAGCTCAGCATGAGGAAGCATAGTAATTGGACTGACCTTTAAAATATGCATTCCTCATGTCCCTTTCGGATACTTGGGATTTACCAAATTGCTGGCTAAAATATCATTTCCATCTCATCATTTTGTTGGCTATGAGGGAGCAGACTTACTTTCTTTCGCTTTGCTAATTGTGGGTGTAGACTATGTGGGTGTAATAAGAGATGGTTTACTAACAGGCAAACCCTTCAGGAAGGAGAGAGGGGATGAGAGCAGTATTAATGGCAGACAGAGGAATTCTCAGAACATTCATATCTGGGGGAAAGTATGGGCCTTTGTTTTTAGCAAAAATTCCAGGTTGTATTAGCTTTTCAATGAAGAAAGTGGATTTTTTCACTTGTTAGCACAAGAGTTCCTACATAAACAATGATTTCAGCAGAGCACACACAGCCAGAACACTGAGCTCAGGATCATCTGCCAGGGTTTGTAGAAAGCTTAAAAAACTGCAAAACTGTTAGATATTCACTGATCAAAATTTGCAGTGACCTCTGAATAACTGCTTATGAAGTCTGGAGGATAATCATACCCACTTCCCTTTTCTCTGACAGACTACTTCATTCTCAATATAAACCAGCCTTCCTCTCAAATTTTGTCCTGACTCTCTACTTGTGTTATGTCACTTGGTATATTTTGTAGCATACATGATCATTTCCATGGTTATCTGTGTTCATCCATGGAGCCAGGAGAAGTCAGAGCCTGTCTCGTGCACTTATTGAAGTAGACACTATGTTTTTGGCATGACTGAGATGGGGCAAACACCAGAGACAGAAAAAGGAATGGTCTATAGTGATAGAAGCCAACCTCCAGTTTAAGGACTGAAGAAAGATCAATGGCTCTCTCAGATCAGACTCCCTGACTGTTGACTCAGGGGTTTCCAGGACAAATAAATATGCCTGGCACCTAAGGAGGGGCTCAGCAAAGACTTGATGTGTGGCAGACAGAGGAAGATGAGCACAACACAGAGAACTCTCAGAGGTACACAGCAGGACTCCTGGGACAGTGAGTGCGAACACACACACACACACACATGCATATACAAATGCTGCAGTTGATAAATATGATATTCATGCATGGGATGAGTTTCTATAATTCTTAATAAAATTACATGGTCAAATCTATAAACTCAGAGTCAGCTAAGGGGCATCAATGTGGTGAACTTGAATGTCGAAACAGGGCTAGCCTCTTGGCTAGTTATTATAATCAAAACTGTGTTTTTCAGCATAAATAGAAGGTAGTGAGGTAATCCTACAGATTTTTTGTCCAAACTAAGTCGACGCCATTCTAGATTTGCTAAGACATCACAGGAGTTTAGAGGTTGGTACTTTTGGAGACCTAAAATACTACATAACCTCTGTTTTCTGAGGTAACTATCTGTTTTAGGCTGGTTTCACTCCTCTGCATGTCCCATGTGTTTAGCTGTCTTCCCAAGGTGCACAGCACATTCCAGTGTTAGGAGAGAGGCCTCGCAGCACACATAGTAAATCATGTCGAAGAGATCTTTCTAAGATGAAGTTAAAGCGCACAGCAAGGTTTCCAGTCTGTAACTCGAATCAAGTGAAAACATTAATCATTTGTCCAAAACATAAAATAGGTTATGTATGTAAGTAAATTATTCAAAAAAGTTGTCATCTTTTTTCGCTTGTGCACGGGTTTTCCAAAATCTGGTCTGAAAATGTACACAGAAGCCCATCCATTTCTGTCTCTCTTGCCTTTAACTGTAGAACTTTTACGTTTCAGCTCTTAGTCAGTCCTTGTCAAAAGTAGGGGAATAATATCAGCTGGCTTTGGTTTTACCATCTTACAATTGTGAAATGTATAATTACTTCAACTGACTACCAAAGAAGCTGAAATTCAGAGGAGGTTACATGGCAGACTGTATCCTGAGCTGGTCTAAACCATAAACAGTATAAGCTTTACCACCTCATGATCTGTAGTTGTATTCTGTTTTGAGTCCAGTTTTTAAACTTATGGTAATAGCAGCTTCCTAGTTTGGCAGCGAGGGAGGCAGACGCTCCCTCTGGACACTGGGGGAGCTGGAGTGAAGGATGACTGTCGTGACAAGAGTTAGAGTGGTGGACTCAGCTCTAATCCTCCTGTGTCCCCATCACAATAGATCCCGCCAAGCTGCGTTCGCTTCCTGTGATTGTCTCACAGGAGACCTTCATACAAAATAAACATTTCCTAGCTCTAACTTTGAATTTAACTGTCATAGCAGAAAGGAGTGAGAACCTCTCGTTGTAGGTCAGACTTGCTTTTTCCCCGACTCAAAACTCAAAACACTAAGTACCTTTCTCTTCTTCTTGCATCTATAACTGGAGCTTACAGTAGCCACCAATATTTCCTTTTTTTAAAATTTCCTTTTGCACCAAAAGAGAAAAGGATTACAAAGCTACAGGGGCTTTGCCTTGCGGGCCTAATGAATGGAAGTCAATGTAGATGAGGAAAAGCTGAACACAACATTTGCTATGTAGAAGGGAGGCCCTTTAGAGAATGTGAAACACAGATGAAAAGCCCTTATCGGGGTGTTGGATGAGGGCTTATGGAGATATTGATTCTGTGAAGAAATCAATAAGGAAGAACCTCTTTCTTCTAATTATTAATTTAGAAATGTTTTCTGCTTCACAAAGGGAGTTGAGAATTTAAAATACTACTTTTCTCAAGTTTCCAACTAGGACACAAGTTTCCTTGGCTTTTCTGATGTCTAAAGTCTGAATTTCTCTACCAGTGTTTTTCAGGTAAGGATCCAGGCATCTGTCAATTTCCATAGACATTTTTTCAAGGTTTCCTGACTGTGCATATAATGACACAGTCTCAGAACACTAGCTCTGGGAACAAACACTTCATCCTTGAAATGCTTCGGATAATTGAGCCAGCCTAGTGCTGTGGGACTGTCTTCCTCACCAGGATTTCAGAGGACCAGTCGGTGAGGGCTGGGGAGGTTCTGACCACTCATGCGCTGGAATGACGTGCCTCCCTCCACGTGGTCTACATTCTGTTTTCCATGAAACAAAGGGGTCATGGGGTCCTTCTTCATGGACACATAGAAAAGTACCATTTTGCTAATGTGAAGAGGTAATTTCCTTGTTCTCAGAAGCAGTGAGTGGGACCAGGTTGGGATGGTTCGCTGATGCGCTTGTCAAGGGCACTTCTCCCAGCCAAATCCAGGCTCTTGCCCCTCTCAGGCGCTGGCTCCCTGCTGACATTTGAAGAGCTGTGATACAGGGATGGCGCGCGCATTCAGGAAAAAGGTAAATGCATCAGCACTTTCTGCGGGAGCCGCAGATGGACAGCCCATCCCAAATCCTACTTCACAAAGCAGCCATTTCAGGCTGACTCCCAGAGCAGCCCAGCAGAGCAGAAAATACCAGGCCTCCTGGGGGAGCCGCAGCTGTCTCCAGCGTATCTCCGTAGAGTCACCAGTGAGGTTGCGACAGTGATTTCTCTGGAGAGTAACCTCTCTGGCTCCCTAGGCATTCCACTCTCTCTGCTGACATCCCTTCACACCTGCTTACTAAGCCCACTTTGTAATTTTGACACAAGATGAAAACATATCGTTTTCTACTTCACAGTCCTGCTAAAGACTGTAGGCTGGAAGGTCACTGCAGGTCCAGAAGGAGCACACCATCAAGGACAGGGCAGATGTCTCCAACCAGACTGCATTTCTAGCCAGGCTCTGTTTCACACCAGCAGTGTGACCCTGGGCCGGTTACTAAGTGCTTCCACATCATCTGTGCAATAAAGTGAATGACAGTGTTACTGGGATGATGGGGTCCCAGAGGAGTCTCAACTGTGCTGTCTGTATTAATATTACACAGCTCTGAGTAATGTTGTATTAAAGTAATACACACACGCACACACATGCACACACACACACACACACACACAGATGTACTTGCCCTCAACAGCATTATTTAAAAATTAGCTATTAGTAGTAGGGTTTTTTTTGTTAGACTTTGGACTGCTTCGTGGGCTGGCAAGTTCTCTCTTTAACCGTGACTTGAGTTCCGTTCCCCACCACTGTCTACCGAAACCTCCAATCCAGGTTCTGTGCTATTCACAATGAAGCAACTGGAGTGCCCTGATGGACCCTTCCCACAATTCCTCCTGAATTTCTCTGGGATGCCTCCCTTTGCCTGCTCTGTCAGATAAAGACCGCTGGAGTCCATACACTCAGGTCCTTGTGCTAGTGTGTACGCCAAAGGAGGTCATTTATTTTAGTAAAAAGAACAGAAGTATTGATTCAAAGCTACCTTTGAAGAGAGAAGAGCCTCAAGACCTAGTAGAGGTGTGTTAAGTTTTGTGACAGTGAGGAACAATAGGGTGAGGGAACACACTGAGACAACAGACACGTTCAGGGTTATTTCATCCCTTCCTGGACCTGTGCTGCACCATCCTCTGCCTAAGGAAATGAAATTGGGCTTTGAGCTTCCAGTGCCAACATCTGCATGCTCCAAGCATAGTCTGGGCCAAGGACAGGTAGAGGTAACCTTTATTCCCCAGGCCTGAGGAAAACTGGAAAAAACGTTTGTCTCTAAAGGAAACATGTCAAACTTTCAAATTTTATAGTGCCTCACTGGTTCGGTGGTGACGCTTGCCCATGACTCCTCCTTCTTAGTCAAAGGCTCTCAACATGTGCATGATCCAGAGATCAGCAAAGCCTGGGTTTGAACCATGACTCTCCAAAGTCATAAACCTTACAACCGTGGGCAGTCCCTGACCCTCCCTGAGCATTGGTGATTTCCTGTGTAAATGGTAATAGCGGGACAAGCCAATGGCTCTCAAAATTGAGTACAGGTCAGAAATAGCTGGGGCACTTACTAAGTTCTGGTTCTATCTCCTCACAAGTCTCTGATTCAGTAGGTCTGTTTAGGCACTAGAGAATGTTTACTTATAACAAATTTCCGGGGGATACTGGGCTGCCCAGTTGAGGGACACAATTGAAGAACTACCTGGTGGGTGGCCTTTCGCAGAAGTGAAGGGAAAATTAAATGAGATAATATTTAGAGGTTATTTCTTCAATCTCTACTGCATAAAATGTAACCTTTCCTTTTCCGCCATGAAATGGTAAATAAGCAAGCAGAAGTGATCTTGTTTGGATTTTGGCCCCATCCCATGAGTGCAGGGAGAATACCATATTGTAACATTTCTCACTTAAGAGTGGGGAGCTCAGATTGTGTGGGCGTTGCCCTCACTATGACTTTTCTGGCACCAAATATAAAGGCTTTCAATTTTAGAGACAGAGCTAAAACATATGTATTACCCCGCAATGTACTCTTTTTATATTATCCACTGTTTTTAACAAACTCCCACACACCGGTGGGTTTTTAGCAGGAATCTGTCATGGGAGGTTATCCAACATAAGGCTTCTCACTTTCAGTGTTTATAGCACTCCAAACGCCAAGCCAAGAAAGTAAGAATCTTGACCAAAGAGTTAGGCAGATCCATTTCTTAAAAGAAAATGTGTTGGGAGGAAAAGAAAGGGCTATGGGTGGAACAAGCTACATTTCATAACTTATTTGGCTGCAGGAACTTGAATACATTGTTCTTTGTGTGATTTACTGTTTGGGGAAAGTAAATTGTTTGATTTTCAAGAGGATTAGAGTGAAAAGTCTCCCTAGTGTGCAACAGTTTGGACCAGGGAGCAGATGCTCCTTCCACACCCAGCTTTTTCATCCTTCACATGACCTCCAATTCTCCTTATGCAAAATCAGATGACCTTTAAAGACTTTTCCCAACAGCATCCTTGTAAGAAGAAGGATAGGAAATGGGACCCACACAGACAGATCCTTTGCTAAGTACTGAGCCATATGCTATCAGTGTTTGCCAATATTTAAAACGTTTTTAAGCAATACTTGATGGGAATGGTGAGAGGAAAGATGTCATTCCCACTGCAGTGACAGCACCATCACCTACGGGTGGCGAATGCTTTTCTGTTTTGTTCTCTCCAGAGGATGATCAAGCTGTAATGTTCAACAGGGGCCAGAAAGGCAACTCTACTCCTTACAAAAACACATGTTATGCTTGCTGGCGGCCGAAATTATCACATTCCCTTCCAGCCAAAATCCTGTATCGCTTCCACATCTGAGAATCTGTTTTCCCTTCTATTCACAAAGGCTTTGCTTGAGGTAGAAGCAGGCATGAGCTAAGAGAGACAAAGAGAGCCTGGAAGGAAAAGGAAGCCAGTGCCAGCTCTCCTAGAATGGATTTTAATGTCCCTTTGGAAGGAGGATATTGAAACAGGTTCTACGGAACATTCTAAAGACCCCATGAGAGTCTAGCCAGGAGGACAGCTGCTTGGACCTGCAGGAAGAACAGGTTTCATCTCTCTTTTCCACATTTGCATCAACTTTGTGGACATTTCCTTTGAGTAGAGTCTTTAAGGAGCAGTTCAGCAAGTGTAGTTCTTGAGTTGAAGCATCAAAAGCATCATACAAGGACTTTGTCACAAATGCAAAGTCTCAGGCTTACTCTCTCAGCAGTTTGTATTCTGACAAAGCCCTTTTGAGATTATGGTGCAAACATTTAAATTTGCCTGCAAAATTAAAGGGGGCCCTTCACACGTAAGTTTGGTCAATGCAGGAACTACATATGCCTCAACCTAGAAATAAAAGCCTCCTTTAATTCAGCTTTCTAGGTTCATCTTAGATGGACTTTGAAACCACTGCCTTGGGGTCTGCTTTTTAAAGGTCAGTGCTTGGTGGCCTAGAAGACGAGATCCTGTTGAACTAGAGGGAATCAAATCCCAAGTGAAGTCATGGAACAAAGATATTTCTATGTGTATCACCCAGAAGTCACTGGGAATCACGTGGTCATGATGGCACTGTTATCAGAAGAAGACTTAAGGCTTGTCTTCTTCTCAGGAAAGTCAGAGTTGGTTAACATTTGGATTTTGGAATTAACATAGCAAACATTTGCTGAATATCAACTTTGCACCAGAAAGGCAACTGAGTACCCCTGCTCAGACTCTCTCCTTTACCTCTTTACCTCAAGGCAGGCTTCTAAACTTCATATTCCAAAAAAGGAGCTATAGGCAAAAAATTGAATAATACACATGTCATATTTCAGTCTGATAATGGCGGGCACGAATTTAAATGCTCTCTCTTGCCTTTTAATGCTGTAGCTACCCACACCAGAATTTGAGAATCTCCCCACATATGGCCTCTACTTCTGTCCACTTCGAGGCTTATACATCAGCATCTTTGTTTTGTTCTCCTGGTTTGACTTCCCACCTTGGGATTCCATTGACTATTCAAAGTCTAGGTCATAATGTGGTACCTTCCTGTGTTGCCCTGTAATGTTACACCCAAGGAAGCCTTGTAGATGGCTCCACAAGGTATTGATTTAGCCTCTTCTATAAGGATATTGGCAAGATAAACACCTAGATGTGGCCCATATTGTCCCACTCAGTATTTGTCTGGTATATAGGACTTTGCATGACCTCCCCCTTTAAATAGAATTATACTTTGATTACATAAAATTTACAGAGAATATGGCATATTATATATTCTCAAAAATATATGATTGAACAGAAGACAAGGTTATATGTAACGTCCCAGGTAAACTCACATTTCTATGTTGGTGTTTGTTCTCTGGACAGTACAGAGGAGAGCCCTAACAATGTTCTTGACTGAAATTTAAGTTTCTTGTGAACTTGCAAAAGTTGATATACCTCTTCTGGTCTCAAATCTTAAAAAAGGGATTTTAATGCTCCTACACACAGAGAATTTCTACAACTCTTACAACATCCCATCCTACTCAAGAAGATGCAAAAGTCTATCTCACACATTCATTCAATTCCTATCTAAGAAAAGGAACCACAGTGGGTATAATAATTTGTCATTCACTGAATGAAACAATTATTCAAGGTGATTTTTCTCAATGATGGCTGAGAGTCATGTCTTTCTTACTTCAAGTCCAAGGGAGTGAACAGATGCAGCTCATGAGAAATAAAAGCTTAGGGTAGAAAGGTCATGAGACCGGCGGTCTGGCTGGTAGAAGACAGCTATGGACGCACATTACATCCCAGGAGATCAGGAAGCGCGTGACCTCTGGTGGCAAAGGCCCACTCTGATCCCAATTCGCACTTCTCCCACTGTTTCCTAGATGTCATACTATGCAGCTGCCTAAAGCCAATAATTCCACTCTTCAGAGCTGTGGCCTGGCCAGTATTTGCCTCATTTCTTTCAGAGGCTATAAGATTTGGTAATTTACCAATTAGTGACATGACATTGGTTAAAATTATTTAATATTTCAGGAGTATTTCTCACAGGCACACTTTAAATAGCTCAAACAGGACCAAAGCTACTGGAATCACCAGCCACCAGTGAAAACGGGCCAGCCCACGGCCCTTGATAGAGGAAATCTCTTACGGTTTTGGGGTCTAATATGAACACTACCTGGGATTTCCTGTGTCTAATTTCTACATAATAACCAGTGCTAAAATTTAAATGTGTAAACAGGTCTAACAGAAAAGTAGCTAGAAGGCCGGATCCCATTTCACACTGAAGAAGAAAGCTACTGAGGCAAAGAAGGAGTTTTTTGCCTGTTACTGGGAAGGGCATGGAAGGAGACGAGGAGTAAGAGAAATACCCAGGCTGTTCTCAGGGGCCTCCGAGAGAAGAGACCAGGCAAGGGAGACCACACTCAACTCGTTTTCCCTGTCTCACCTCACCTGGTGCCCAGCTCCTTGAAGGTAAACGTGCACTTCCTCTGAAATCAAGTTCACACTGACTGACACTTTAAAAACAGAAATCAAAACTCAAGAATCACCTGCTCATTGAATGCTTGTTCCTCTACAACAAATATTAAATGTGAATTCAATCAATAATAATTCAAGCAAAGCCTTTTGCCACAGGTTTCCTTTTTGTTAGAGAAAATGTCTGGTAAATTAAGAAAAACCATACCATTTACCCACTAACCTAAAAACAATTCTCTATTATGCAATTAACCAAAACACAATTGTATATAACATAATTAGACAAGTCTACAATTACACAGAAGTAATGGTGCAGTGTGGATGGCAATGACTTTCATGTAATCAAAAATAATGAAAGCTTCCCTGATTAGAAATTAAGGTACTAAAGGGACCCCACTGGTAAATGTTCCCTGTATTGATCCACATTTTGCAAAAGGCTGTGCTGGCTGACAAAGCAGCACCCTTCCCCTCACCATTCATAACCACTGGAGGGGTGGCTGCTGGGGTTACTTTTTATTCTGAGACCGTGAAACGAGCATATTTTAATGAAGCATATATTTTATCATCCACTTTTCCAGCTGGTCAAATAGAAAAAAAATAAAGCACAAGAGCCAGGAAGTTGTGTGGTTTGCTGATGATCCCATGTGTAGTGATATTAACAAAGAAGCCATCTGTAAATTTCCACCAAATTCTATCGGCCCTTCTCACTGTCAACAGGGACCATGATCTGCACAGCTGATCTGTGCACCATTCAGCAGAGGCACCTACTACTTTTCATACTTTGGCAATTAGTCTCTGCCCACGCATCTTTTTTTGTTCCTGGGTAGTCCTTCTACTAGACAAATCTGACCACCTTACTCACAGTTCTCACCGAAAGCACGGAACAGGTTCCACAAGTACACAAGGTTCTCCCTGATTAGTCTTAATATGTTCAAGCCATGTCCTCCGCCCACACTTACTTACTATCACTTTGAGCTGTATGGATGGAATTAAAGACAGCGTGAATAGTAAGACCTATCACTAATTACATACTGCTGAGAAAAATAAATGTTCCCAAAGAAATTACTACACATCATCATTTAGAAATCCATCGCAATCATAAAACTTTTAAATGCAAAAAATAGTATCTAGTATTGTCAATATTTGTCCCTACAAACCATGCTTGCTCCAATTTTATGTCTTTGCCCAATGCTATGTTCTGCCAAACCCCACTCACCACCACCTTGGCCGAAGCCTTACTCTGCTTCTTCCCTGAAAACTGAACTCAGGATCATGGTCCCAAATTTCCTTGAGCTCTTTCCCAGGGCCAGGCTACTTTGCCCAGAGAGAAAGATGTATTTCTTGTCATTTATCTCACTTTGTAGTAATGGCGGATTAATTTCCTGCTGAAGTGTGAGCAGAGAAACTCTATCCCCAGCACACAGGTAAGCACTTAGTAGACAGTGTTCATGGATTTTGTCAATGACATTGGGCTGAAGTGAGCAGCAGTAAAAGAACAGTGGAGGTCAGTGTTAGAGAAGGCACATAGTAAATTTTGCTGGGAATTCAGAATCTATTATCTTTGTTTTTTTGCAGTGTCTTTAAATCTAGAAACTTCCATTATAAGAGGGACCTGATCCCAGGAGAAATGGAGAGAGAAAATGAGCTTGGGAAGGATCTGTGGGTTGCAGAGGAAAAGAACAGGTTCTTGGTAGCCACAGTCTTATCTCCTCAAGACCAAAGAAGTCACGTGACAGCAGACAACAGTGACTGCAGAGTGCTTCTCCGCACAGCATGCAGCCAACACTGCAAAGCCTTGACTGCAGGGTTCCCAGGGGCCTGGGGCACTATGCACTTGTGGAAGGGAACCCACTATAGAGAAGAATGAAAGGTTTAGGCAACAAGCAATCTCTCCCTCCTTTTTGCTTTACTCTTAACTTCAAAGTAATCAGATGTTGTTTATGCATAAAATTTTAATCCTTTCACAAATTCGTATTTTGATTTAATTTGCATATCCCATTTACTGCAAGTCAACATGAAGAGAGACTCAACTAATTTAAATCATTTTTCTCTGGGCCTGAAATCCTTTCAGAAATATTTTCCATTAGGCGACTCAATTATGTCTAACGTGGCTAATGTTGGTGGATTAGAATTTTGCTTAAAGAAACTCATGTTGAGAGCACTGAGGATGGGAAGCGGGTAGGAGAACAGAGGAGAAGAGACAATAATTACCTGTCTTTGATGCTACACAGATCAATGTGTAAATCACTAAAATTCCCCAGGGAACCTTGCTGAACAGAAATGAGATCCTTGGGTTGGTTATCAATAAAGATGCGCCTCATGCAGCCTTGGAAAGCCTTAATGGGATTTAAACATTGGGGATCGGTGAGATTGTCTGGGCACCCTGTGGGACAGAGAAAAAAGATGAAGAAGAATGCTGAAATGATCAGTCATTGCTTTGGCGACCTAGTGACGGAAGTCCTTGAGGTCTAATTATTCTAGTGCTTTCTCATTCATAGCCACGCACACACTTTTGCTGTAAATCCTACCATTTTCAGGGAGGGGACAGAAATAGTTCAAACCAGAATACTCAGTCGCTTAATAGGACACTACAGTGTGTGCTACAGTGTGTGCTAATAGTCAGACCACTCTGCTTACCTCCTTCTTACTCTTTTCCCATCGGGATGCTACTGGTCATTGTTTTCCATGGCATCCTTCACTCATATCAAGGGTGCAACCTGTCATGATCACTTGGGAATTGCTGCTGCCTCGAAACACACATTTAAATGTACAATTCAAATCCAAATTACACTTCAAAGGAAATTAGTCTTTGGGTAAGAACGGCAGCAGAGTAACTGTCTGGTGAATTGTTACCATTAATGGGTTTAGATCCCAAGAAAAGTACACAGAAAGAACGTACCTGGAATTTTGAAGTAATGTGCACAGTAAATCTAGGCTTTATGTGAACCGTAGGCTTAAATGTATATAGTTATAGATGTATAATGAGAAGAGTGAAAGGTTAACACCATGCCTTTTTAAACAGTGCTCTTTCTTAAAAACCACATTACACTGATTTAGCAGAGCTTGATAGCAACTTCTCACTGAGACAGGTATAGGGTGATGCAGGTATTTGAGTGCTTGTGCTCTTTTTAAACTCCATCTCAATGGTTTTAATAGGTTCTGAGCATATGGGGATGCAAGCTTGAAACAATGGCAATAACCCATAAATAATTGGGAATTATTTCAGCCATCTCTAATAGACAGTCACTGCCGAGCTGAAGCCCAGCAGCTGGCTAACAGCTCACACACACAACATAAAATGAAGAGCAATGCGACCACTTCTAATTGGAGCTGTAGAGAGAATTTATGTAAGTTGACTATTATTACTGAAACCCATTTTTCATACTCCATAAGTCTATAGACTACATGTGGGGCATCTGTTTAAAGACTGTGCAAATCATAGATAAATCTGCCTCCAAAGCCAGGCACTCTCAACCTCCCCCCACCAAAGGCACTTCTTCAAATGGTAAGGGTAGTCATTTTGTCTTTGTGGCATATCATTTGATTATTATACTCTAATTATTCAAAAGTATTTTCACCAGAAATAAATTTATGATCATTTTCTTTCTCTGCTACTAAAATCATACACAAGATATAAAATTATACTCTATGAAGTACACTTTGGGGGAACCCCAAGATGCTTGTTCCGACATTATTTTCTTTTTATTTTCACTGGTGGGTCATGGAGAACACAGGTCTGGAATTGAATCCCTACTCGACTAATTGCTACTTTCAATGCTTTGTACAAATTATTTTATAACACAAACATCCATCGGTTTATCTATTAAGCAGGGATATTGTTACCAAGCTCACAAAGCCTCAGCACGAACCAAGTGAAATAAGTTTCACAATACACAGAGTGTGTTCTCTTTCAGAAGGTATGTGTTATCTCTGGGGTGAAGGACAGAGGACTATTCTCGCCCGAAAAACAACCTCAGGGATTTTACTCCATACTGTTTCCTTCCCAGGAAACTTCAACACACATCCTGCACCTATGAAAAGTACCTTTCTATTTTACAGCTTTAACTACACTTCATTTATAGTAGAGCAATCATTGGTATACCCTGGAGTTTGGAGATAAGAGACAACAGTTGTAAAGAGCCCATGTTTATCACATGGGAGGCCCTGCGTTCCATTGGGAGAGAAAGAGAAATGGAGAGAGAGAGAGAGAGAGAGAGAGAGAGAGAGAGAGAGAGAGAGAACCTAAAGTACCTAATTTTATACAATATATCTGTCTAATTTTGTAACAGAAATAGAACTGGTAACTACAGCCCAGACCCCAGGCCATGCCTTCAATTATTGAGACCAATTTTTCCATTCCCTGCCATACAGCAGGTGCCATTCTTTGTGTGAGTGCGTGCATGTGCCTCTGTGTGCGTGTGTGGTGCTGGGGATGGATCCAACAGCCTTGCTTATGCTGGTCTAGCTTGTTACCGCTGAGTGACACCTCCAGCTCTCATTCTGGATAATGAAATCTTGCTCTCCCTGAACTCTGCCAGCAGCTCCGAGAGTGAACTTACTCTCTCACGTTTCAGGTAAGGAATTCTGGGGATAATACAGCAGGGGTTAGCTAGGCACTTGGGTCAACTCCCCTTCATGGATGGTTGCTACAATATAAACTGATGCTATTTCTCTAATAAAAGAAATAGATTCTAAAACTAAATTATATATATATATATATGCATATATAAAGATGCATTAGAAACCTAACATATCCCCATCAGTTACCCTTGTGCCTTTGTCTTTGAATGTTTTCCAGGATTCACCAGGGCATCAGAATCAGGGTATAAGTGAAGCTGCCTTCTCCACGCGAAACCTCCTGGCTGCTGCCCATTTCCTGATGTCGCATTCCAGGGGGCATGTGTGACCTCAGAGAAGTGGGAAAGTGAAGACCAGGGCTCAGAGCAGAAGGTGTCCGTGGAGAGACTGAGACAGCTGGGAAGCCCATTGGTGCCTCTCATCTGAATCTTCCCCCTCGTGGGCACTTCAGACTCTAAATTCACTTTCTCTCACTTTTCAGCTGAGTTTCTCATTTCCAATGTGATCACAGAGCTTGGCACCGCTACAGAGCCTCCTTTGGGCTTGTTATGTAACACCAGCTCTTACAGCTGAAGTGTTCTTCCTCAGCACTGGCCTAGATAATTTATATTTGCACAGCTGTGAGTGATTTTTGCCTCCCACTATTTTGGGCTTGAGTGTGTGTGTGTTTGTATGTGTGTTGGGAGAACTGTCTAATTGACAAAGGCCACTGCACCCACCTCCCGCCTTTACTTTCACTTTTCCCCACTGGAGAATTTACCTCCGAAGTAGTAGTTACTTCCAGAATAAATCTGCACCCAGGTGGTGTCTTGAGCTGGGGATGCTGCTCCGTTATCCAGAGTGAGGGTGATGCGGTTCCTCCTGGCATTGATGCTAACCGAGTGCCACAAGCCATCATTCAAGCTGCTGCCTGCAAAAGAAACAGGAAGGGCAAGCGTGGGGATGATGGACTGGGGAGTTGGGAGAGGAAGGGGGCTGATTTCCCAGCCTCTGCAGTCAGCGTCTCGCTCAGACCAGAGTGCTGTCTCTCCACACAAACCCAAACCCCAGCTGCCTCAGGAGGCTCAGTTTCCTCATTTTTCTTCTATTTAATTCAATTCTGCTCTTTGCCCTTCTTTCTTTAAGTGACTAAGCCATTTCTGATATAAAAATCAAAAGTGCAAAACAAAATTATATATGTATGTGTGTGTATATATATCTATATATCTATATATCTATATATCTATATATCTATATATCTATATATCTATATATCTATATATCTATATATCTATATATCTATATATCTATATATCTATATATCTATATATCTATATATCTATATATCTATATATCTATATATCTATATATCTATAAATCTATATATCTATATATCTATATATCTATAAATCTATATATCTATATATCTATATATCTATATATCTATATATCTATATATCTATATATCTATATATCTATATATCTATATATCTATATATCTATATATCAGCCAACCACAAGTCATATATAGATCTGTTGTTGTATAACTACAGAGGAAAAAAGGAAATAAAAGAAGAAAATTGCAAAATGGAAGTAGCATTTGGATGATGGAATTAGAGGCATTTTTAGTTTTTTGGTCTTTTATACAAGCCACTTATTACTCATTTTTAAAACAAGACCTTTTCATTTTGGGAGGTGCATAGGATCAAACCTTGGGCCTCAGAGGTGGAAATGCTCAACCACTAAACTACATACCAGCCTCTTTTTTAAAGTGCATGAGGAAAGCTCAAATCCTAGGACGTGCGAGGCAGAGTCTTGTGTTCAGTGAGAATGCAGACCGGCTCAGTTCCACCTTCTTTCCATAACTAATTACCCACAGCGTGGCGTGAGTCTCCAATCTTCACAAAACTCCGACTTAGCATCTGTACACACTACCACACCTACTGTGCATCAGAGGGTCTCTGACCTGAACTGCTAGAGCACCGTGAAGGCTGAGAGGCTGCTTACTTAATCAAGCTTCTTTTCTTTGCTTCCTTGTCCCTTCGTCCCATCATATCTTCTGTCGAGCTACTTGCTGATCTATCTGGTTGGGAAAACTACATTGGGAACTAATCACGAGGGTTTTGACCACTTCCTCTGAAAACTGTTTTGTCTGTCATGTGCTGTTGGTATGAAGTGCTAGCTGGAAGGAAGCAAGTTTATTAACTGATCTGGACACAAAGATGCTTCTGTAACAATAGCAGAGAGCCACGCATTGCCTCGACGGGCAGTCCTTTGCTGTGCCTGGCTATCTGTCTAGCTGCTCTCCTTCTCATTGCTTTAGTTATCTCACCTAACAGACGGGGGTGCTGATGGGTAAGGGTTATACAGGAGGGAATGCAGAATAGGTCATGTCAATCGGAAGCAGGAAGCAAGCGCTCATGCTAACTAACACAGATGCACAGAACAGGAGGGGACAAGTGGATTCTGGAAAAGAGGAGCATGGATATTAACAACATGCAGACCCCATCCTGCATAGTTAAACAGATGAGACCTATGTAAAAAGGATTAAAATACCATCCTTCAAGGTCAAGTTAGTGTGATAGAGAAGCAAGTCAATAATAATAATAATAATCACTAAAAATGATAATTGTGACTATAGGTGGGACAGTCATCAGTGGATAGAAGTGAAAGAGGTCTAGCTCCTTGTGAGGGTCCCAAGAATGTTTTACAGAACTGATATCCAGAGAGGGGAAGTTCTGAAAATGAGCCAGAGTTTGTAACTCATACAGTAAGAGAAAGGAGACAGAGATGCCGTACAGAGAAATGATAGCATAGAAGAACAAGCAAGGCAGATAGGAAGACAGACCGGGCACCCAGGACCCTGACTTGTCAGGCCATAGAGGGGTTCAAAGAATCCTTGACAAATAATTCTAGAGAGCATTTTGAGCAAGAGTTCCACCAGAATTTCTGGCGAGAGGACCTGTGCCTCTGCACTGTTTTCCAAAGCTCCTTGGGTGATTCCAATGTGTAGCCAGGGACTGAAAACACTGTTAGAACGCGGGGGTCTGTGAGGGAGTCTTTAGCATGAGAATGACCATATGAAAGTGCATACTCAAAGACCATTTGTCTGCCAAGCAGATGATAGGAGTTGGGAGTGGTCAAGGGTGGTGGCAGAGCTGACGTGGGGTCAGACACAGATTAGGAGCTGTTTCAGGAGGTGAAGAAGCCAGCTTTGGTAAAGCCAATGGGAGCCACACCTGAGAAGCCCGGCAGGACAGCAGTATGAACCATCAGAGCAGAAGCCTCCAGGCTGAGAGTGGAAGGTACAGAGCTGTGGCCTTGAACTCTCAGCTGGCTGCAAAAGCTGCCCAGGGAGGTGGGGGCACTAGGCATGGGCAGCTGCATTCGCCCAGGTCACCTGTGCCCCATATGCTCAGAGCAGCCCAGATGCAGGAGTCTGCCTGCATTTTCAGCCAGTTACCTTACAGCCCTCTGCAGCCCTGAACATCTGCTTGGGGTGGCGTGGAGACCCCACAAGCTGCTCTGCCTGGTGGCCTCATGGTCCCCCAAAGGCAGCTGTCTGAGGAAGGGGCCAGGATTTGGGTCCTGACCACAGGGACTCTGTTAATGAGCTAGAGCCTCTGGCAGGTGTTTTTTAGCGCTGAATATTTGACTTCTTTCAGGAGCATTTGAGGGCACAGCCAACTACAGGTGTGTTTCTCTTTTTTTAATTGGCTTTTATTAGCATACTTATTTGAATGTATCTGCATAAAACATAAGATTGCACTTGCAGGCAAGCAATAGACTGGCCTGGAAGGGAGTGAATGATTTCATATACAGGGTCTAAGGGGTCCCCAAGGGACAAGTGCCCGGCTGGGAATAGGAGACAGTAAGAGAGAAAGTTGCAAGCAGTGTTCCATTATTGGCAGTCTAGCATCTGGTCATTCACAGTTGCAACTGGCCCAAGAGAAGATGTCTACTCAGTGAAATTAGAAGAGCAATAGCATTAGTTTATGAGTTATTTATGGCCCTGTCTCCTTCCTTTTATAAAGCATTACTTATTAAGAGCTCTCTTAATTGAGTCTTTCTATCCTTCGTGTTTTGTTTTGGTTGGGTTGGTTTTTGCTCTTTTGGTCTGTTTTTCCTTTTCATTGGTGCTCTTCCTGCATGGTGCCCCTTCCCTACAGCCGGAGCCTGTGTGACAACCTCAGCACTTTGGGGAAGTGGGTGGTATTAAAACAGCAGTTTTACATGCAGGAATCACCAGGTATGGTTTTGAAAGTTCAGGTCCTTGAGCCCCACATGAGGTTCAGTAAGATGTCTATTGGTGGCCCCAGACCTTGGAAGGCTCCAAGATTCCCTAGAGATTCAAGAGTGTAGCTCAATAAACACCTCTCCATTAAAGATGTTACAAGAGAAAGGGAACCAGCTAGAAAAGAAACATGATTAGTGCAAAGGAGCTGAACCTGGAATGGATTCCAGGGCAAGGGAAATGGTCTTTTCCCTTCTAAAACTTATCCTTTTCTACTTGGGCATTCTTTTCCATTTCATTCTGTTAATGGACCCAAAATTACACACCTAGAGATTCTCCGAGCCTTGATTATTAAGAAGACTCACTAAAAAGTACAGGTTGGGTGCTACTCATTATTCACAAATTAGGGAGAATCAATTCTATCGGGTTACTTTCCTTCCAAACCTCAATACAAACACCATTGAAAAATAGAATATTGTAGTGAGGAAACTAGGAAAGGAATATGTCGGAGGCCACGTGCACCCGAATGAATAAACACATCTGGGGTAGGAGGTTTAGGGTTCACTGGGTCACTAAGCACCTACACAATCTAAAATCTGAAGCTTAAACACTTTGGTTTCTGGAAGAAATTTGAATGGTAATAAATATAGATGTCTGGAGTTTAAAGGGATATCTGTCTCCATTTTCCAGAATGCCAAAGAATAAAGGCTGATTACATGTCTTTGGCTTCAGAACACAATGACCCCTAAATCGGCACCTTACTGTGGTGAATTCTTGGACCCTGGAGGACCCCTGAAGAAGGGTTCTCTGAATGTCTTCTGCCCTCCATCCTAAAAATCAGAACTGCTCTTCCCTCAGGAGGATCAAAGAAACGAGAACACTTTCTTCCAAAAAACAAGCCAAAAAAGTACAAAAGTTGCTTTCTCCTTCATGCTCTGGAGATACTCCATGCAGTGGGGGATGATGGAGGCTCTGCACAGAGCATAAAAAGAGTCTGGGTACACAGACATCCCCTCCCTCAGCCTGCTGTCAGCATCACATGATGGTAGCAATCTCTGGTCCAATCACATTTCTATATCCCTGTCCATTCTTCACTCAACTTAAGCATAAAAATCACTTTCCCCCAGGCCTGTGGGTCTTCGCTTCTAAAAGCCCCATGTCACCTCCAAATTAGATTTAATAAATTTGCCACACTTTTCTCTGGTTCCTCTTCTTCTGGTACAAGGAAGACCGTGATCACACTTACGATGAGTGGGGAAAGTGATGGTATTTCATGTCCCAACTTAACATTAGTGATGTGGAGGAAAACAGGCAAATTCATAGTCTGCACAGCGAGCAGACGTTTGTGCATTCTCTTAGTTACGAAAAACCTTACAAATGTCATACTTCGTTTTTCATGATATTTTGTTCTAGAGAATTAATCTGAAAATAACAAAAGCTGATACCAAGACATATGGTAAGGATACTTCTTGGTATCATTATTGATGGTAACCAAGATTTAAAACAGTATTTCCAGCAATAGCAATATAGTGCAATAAATGTGCTATGTTCCTGGTATGAGATATAATACATTTATGAAAAACAATAATATCTAAGAATGCCTCTGACATCCTGTAATGCAAGCGTCTAGCTAATCAGTGTATGCTGTGGGCTTTCCAAACAGAAAGTAATAAAGTGACACAGACTGATGGGCTCATAGATTATTTTTGTGTATTTTCTAGTGAACACTGGAATTCTTGAAGCTGTTAAAAAGAAAACCTAAATGTTTTGTAATCACTAAAATAAAAGAAAACTAAGGAATTATTTCAGTTGACATAAAATACAGCACTTCTGCCCCATCTGTTTCTCCCAACTCCGTCATTCAGCATAGGGCTTTACCGTAGCAGGCTTCCCGCAGCCAGACACCTAGGATGCCTTGTGCTAAGTGAGGGATCAAGGCCTGAAGGGGGCACAAGGAAGAACAGTTTTCATCCTTGACAATGAATGCTTGAAACACAACATACTGTAAAAACATCTAATACTGCACACTAGACAGTATCAATCGCCTATGATGTACTAGGAACATGAACTCTGTGATTTCTAATGGTCATCATGATGTCTGAGGAAAGTTTGTTGTCTTAAATGTAGATGGTAACTCAGAAGGGTGGAGAGTCTGTCTAATGTCACACAGTAACTGAGAGGGGAGGTGTCCAGCATCCTGCCAAAGTCATTTCTGCCCGCAAACTTCCAAAGCTGGCCCTGCCTGCTAGAATCACTGTCACACATGAGTATCTCTGCAAAGCTATTTTCTGCTGCTGATTTAACTTTATATTTCTCTTTATTTCCTAAGACTTTTATTAAAATATATGCCATATATCTCATCTACTTAGCATGCACAAATTAATGGTTTCTAATATATTCTGGTCTATAACAATCACAACAATCAATTTTAAAATATTTTTCCATCCTTAAAATCTACCGCCATCTATTTCCATCGCTCCAACCCCTTTCTACTCAACCACTCTTCTATTTACTGCTTCTATGTGTTTGCTTGGTCATAAGTAAACAATATGTCCATCTTGTGACTTCTTTGTCTAGCATATTTTAAGATTCAACTATGTAGCATTAACTAGTCAATTTTAATGGCTAAATAAGATTCTAGGGAATGGATAGATCACATTTTCTTTATCCATTCACTACTGCTAGCCTTTTGGGTGGCTTTCATGTTGGCCTATTTAGAATAATGCTGTTATATACATATGAAAACTTATATTAATGTAAACATAGGTTCTCCCTTCTCTTCAGTCTAGGAGTTGAACTAGTGGGTCATGTGATAATTCTAAGTGTGATCCTTGGAGAAACTGTAATGCTGTCTCCAAAGTGGATGCCAAATTCCACTCCCAATACATAGCTTTGATTTTAATAATACTGACTTCAAACTGGTCTTGTCCTCTGTTGATTATGTAGCTTTTGAAAAAAAATAAAGTAAGATTATAATTTTCATTTCTCAAGATACCAAAGGAAGACCGGCCTTAGAATTTTAGATGATTATTATTTTGCTTTTTAAAGATAGAACATAAATGCAGTAAGACACAATCTAGTATGTCTTTAAAAATAATCTGTACTTTGTTAAGAAACATTTACAGCAATTTTGCAGTAAGATTTTCATGAAACTGAGACTCAAAGAAATTAAGGGATACATGGGAGCCTGCTTCTTTTTTAGTAGAAGCTAAGTTTGATAGTGAAGGAGGGTTTCTATGGACCCTCCTTGAAGGAGGGTGCTGGATATTGCTGAACAACTAATTCCTTGTTGGGATGGGGCCAGCAGTACTCCTCCTGTGCGGATGCCCATCTTCACCCTGGATGCCAGTCCCAGCCCCCAGCCTTGGCAACAAAGCTGTCTCCAGATGCTCCAACGATCCCGTGAGGAGGATTGGGCCATGTGGAGCGGGTGAGTGGAGGCAGCATATCTTCTCCCCAAGAGGAGCTCTACCGGGTTAAAGGAGCATTCTTTAGCGTGCGGAGCTGTGACCTGTGTTCTTGCACTGGCTGGCTGCCTCCTTTCATTCTGCGGTCAAATTGTTAACAAACAGATCTTTGTACTTCAATTTCCATCTTGTTTTAGTGGCTCTGTATTCTTTGAAGAAAAAAAGCAGTATAATAATCTGTGCTGCAACCTGTCAATGGCCCTCTGCATTCAGATGGCTGACCCAGGCCTTAAGTCTCCCATGCCTCAGGGAGAGACCCTTCCACTGCACAAAGGGGCCAGGAGCACGGGTGAGCACAGGGCCTGAGGGGTCTGTTTGCAAGCTTGAAAATAACCCATTACCGATTTTCTCAATGCCTTCATATACCTGTTACTCCTAGCTCAAGGCCCTGCCACTTACAATTTCTAGAAATTTAGACAATTTCTCGATCTCTTTAAACCTGTTTCCTCATCTGTGAAAACAACAGAATCCAGTGCCTTGACTTAGAAGTTTCAGTTTTAGCATCCCCAGAAAACCCAGTTTAGTTTTTTTTCCCCACATCCTGCCATATTTGCCTTTACTTAATAGTTTAAAAGGAGCTGCAATTTTTGTGAGAACAAAGAGAGAGAATATAAATAATTGAATAAAGCAATCGTAAAATGTCAATCACGCTGTAAAAGGGCATACTGCAATTACTAGAAACATTATGCTACAGTTTAGCACCAGAGCTAGAGTTCTCATGGATACCATTTTCCCATAGATTATCAAATTGTGTTAACCATCCCTGATAATGGTCGACTGAATTCACACATTCCATCAAATGGCCTCTTTTGCTTTCACCCTCGTCCTTCCAGTGTGGCAGGACCTCTTCCATAGGAATGTAGTAAGGGCCTTCTCAGCACAAAAAAAACAACATGGCACTGTGTCTGGACAAGACTGTGGAGTTCTAGTGGGGCTCTGTGACATCGATTGCACGCGATCAGGGTGTCATCTGTTACAATTTAAGGGAGGCAAAGACACAGAAATTGTGTAAGAGGCAAAACTGTGCCATGATCAGGGCTCAGCATTTTGGCCATTAGCCCACTGAGCCGGTGCCGGCAGAAATACAGTCGCTTCCTAGGAAAACAAGCCTCAGTGCCCTGGGTCTCTGTGTGAGAATCCTGCTGCAGCTGCACAGCAGACACCTACTTTGCCTGGCCTACTGCCGCTTTCTTGAACACAACACCTTGCTAGATTCAAATATCTAAAATGCAAGATTAATGACCTCACAGGAAATATGCCTGCAGTGGACTGTGGAAGTCGGAGAGTGAAACTCACAAGGTTTGTTTTGACGGGCTCTTCCTTTCACACCCAGGTCACTATCTGTCCTCTCTGTCTTATAACAGTATCCCAATGCATGTTCTCTACTCCATCCAGAACACTGTACTCACCGTGCTCCAAGCAAACAATGCGACTCATCAAGGTTTCCAATCCCCCTTGCTGGGCCGGGGGAATAGCTCTGCAATGGGCCAAGCCCCTGCCTCAAAAGTGCAAGGTCCTGACTTCAATTGCTGATACCAAGAGAAAAAAAAAAGTCTGCCATTCAGTCTCACGCTGCTCCATCTATACCTGGACCTTTTTGTTCCACTAATATCCACAGCCATCTCCTGCCATCCAAGGTCTGGTTTTTGTCTTAAGGTGTGCTCTCCTAAACTGTATGGACAGAGAGCCTACAGTGCCTGATTTTCTATCAACATCACTTAGCATAACGCAGAGCATGTTAAAAGGATTGATTGATTGAGTCAATGCATAATTTGGTAAGTCAGGAAATTAGATGAAACAGGCTTTCCTTGACTAGACTGGCACACAACACTTTCTCTTTCTAATATTCTGTAACCACTACTGTCTGATCTATTCATTTAGATCATATTATTTACTATCTTGTAGTAACAATTAAGAATTTGTCTATAGAAGTCTCCTCTCCCCAGTGGGATGACGAGTTCTTGGGGCTCAGCGTCTGAATAATGTTTTGATATCTTTCTCAGAACCAACAGGGCAGCATCCTGCCCTCTCCAAATGCTCATTGGTCAATCCAGCATCAGACCAGCCAATACCCACTGCCGACTGGCAGCCCCTAAATGGGGCTGGCCCATAAATCACAGGCAGTCTTCCCTTCCCTTTGAAGTCTGAATCACATTTCAAGGCAATGTGGGCCCCAGAAACTAACGGCCAGTGTGTAAGAGGGAGGTCACCTGTACTTGCCATCCATGCTGGTCTGACAGACACGTTTACTGCAGACCATGGCTGTGTTTTATTCTAGGGTAGTCAAAGACCAGACCGCCAGCTCCTTCTCCAGGCTAAGAGTTAAGTTCAACTCCAGGGAGATATTTCCTCATCCCCTTCCTGAGGCAGCACAAATCCTGATGCCATCGAAAATCCTGTTTCCTCTTTTGCTTTTCCTCCTTGTCCTCCCTAAGTGCCTGTGGAGTCTCACACATGGTCCCTCCCTGTTTCATTTCTCTGCGCACAGCATTCTTTCCCTCTCTGTTTAGTCACATCCTGTTCGTTCTGCAGAACAAAGCTCTGCCATCCCACCACAAGCATCCTTCTGTTCTCACTCGTCTTGCTGCCTCTTGTCTACGTGCCCTGCCGCATAGAAACACCAGCACTGTGTGCAGCCCCTTCCAGCAGTGCCCATGGGCTGCGGTGAGCAGTGTCTCCACTGAGGCTGGATCACAGCCCCAGCCCAAAGCACACGTTTCAAAAGCTTCCAGAATTCAAGGGAAGCCAAGCACTTTTTATGAGATAACTGTCAATGTGGAAACTATGAAATTGAAAGGGAAGTGACAGCAGGTCTGGATAATAGGTTACTCTGCTATAAGAATAAAAATCAAGCTCCTTCAGTTCTTCTTTCCAGTACAAAGCAGACAGCCAAGAGTGAGTTACAAAATAAAATGTTCCTTTGTCGTTATCCAGGCCTGAGGAAGCTGCAGGTGCTCCAGAGATCACTACTTTAATAAACACTTCCAACATTGGCTTGATAGCTTGAGGCTTGGGCAATTTCATTTCAGCTGCTCAAAAAACAGAATGCGTCCTGGTATTGCTATCTTCTGAGACTCGAACTCCACACTCAGGCGGACAGCTTGGTGTGACAGGTCTGCGTGGATATCTATTTACTTGCCCTTGCTAACGAGGTCTTCTCATCAACATTATCTTCGCTAAAATACAGCCCTTAATGATGAACTAATTGAAGCAGAAGATGAGGTTCACAGACTCATCATGTTTGCTTCCTGTGCAGATGGTTGCTAGCTACAAATGGTTGATACGAAAAAGGGCAATATTTGAGGAACAGTTCTTAATTGTGGGACTGTAGCCTGCAACCACCTGGCAGCCAGGATTCACTGGGGTTAGGACTCCTACCCTGCATGGTGCAGTACTCTAGACCATTTTCCCACCTCTCTGAGGTCCACTGGCCTATATTTAATTAATAATTCTCCTAAGCACATCTCATTCTGGGGTTTGTGGTATATAATTGTTCTTACTCTCATGTTTGTTAAAAATCATTACTAATTTTTTTTTCATTGGTAAGATTATCCTCTTCAGAAATATTTGGGACATCAACTCCCTAGTTTATTTATTCAGACACTTTGCTCACATTTGCCAAATAGTTACCAAGGACCAGTGGTAAGCAAGGTATTAGTCCTTGTAGAAATAAAGATGGATCAGGAAGGTGGAGCTCTTGTTCCCATGTTGTTTACATTCTCGAGGGAGACAGACACTGTGTAACCATTTCTGTGCACACATAACTAACACACACACTTACAAGCTGAACTGTGTTCCTACAAAATCCATATGCTGATTCTTAACATGCTATACCTAAAGCGTGGCTGCACATAGAGATAGGATACTGGAAAATCCACAGAAGTAAAATGAGGTTTATTACACGTAGCATCCTTATGAGAAGAGGATACTGGAATAAAGACTTTCACCAAAGGAAGAGCATGGTTGGACACAGCAGGCAGAGGACCATGCACAAGCCAAGAGACAGGCCTTGGAAGAAGGCAGCTCTGTCAACACTGCGATCTTGCATTTCTAGCCTGCAGAAATGCTAGGGAGATGCTAGACTGAAATGCTACAGAGAATGAACTTTTGTTATAAAAATCCATGTCTTCTTTGGTATTTTCTTGTGATAACCTTAGCAAACTAATACATGCAAATTGTAGAAGAACAGAAAGACCAGAAAAGACATGCTTTGGAAAGGTGTCTTGGGAAACAAAGAATTGAGAAGAAACCTAAAAGATAAATAAGGTGGTGCACACCATAGCTACAGATGACTGACAATTTAAGGAGAGTCAACATTAAATAATCATCACAGTTGTGTCACTAGAATACCAAATCTTGAGCAACAGAAAGAGCCAAAGGGGCACAACAATCTAGCAAGAATAGGAAAGCAATGCTCAATCGAATGTATAACTTAATTGGTAGTTTTGGAAAGCTTTCTCTCCAAGTAAGAAGAGAGACTATGGAATTCTGAAAAATTATGAGTGTAGGACAGGTGATAAACACCTAGGAATGAAATGCTTTGGGCTGAGGTGTTTCTCCAATGCACCATTTGTCTCAACTCAAATAAATAAATAAAACCTTTTCAGTGACACCCAGTTGATTTGTGACTTTTTTGCCAGACATGGTTCATTTTGTACAGAAATTCTTTTCTGACCCAGTGATTGCTTTTTGCCTGTCTTTTCAACTTATCAGTCAATAGTTCCCAAATGTCAGGTTGAAATCTCAGTCTGGAGTCATTCTCTTCTTTCTTATGTATTTCTATATCATTGAGATATGATATTGAATATGTATTCAGTATTGCGGTTACATTGAGACTATGTCTTTGAAGTGCAGACTCACTTTTTAATCCTGAAAAATCTCAGTCTGTGTTTGATGCCTCTAACGATTCCAGTGAAGTAACCCGTGCAATTGGGCAATTTGAAGTGCAGATTCTAATAAAAAAATCAAAAGGGGTCTCTCTGCCTTTGAGACTTGCTACTGTTTTTTTTATTTTTCCTAAAGTAACATAAACATACATAAACCCTCATCTATGGGACATTTTGTCCCCTCTGCACTTATGTGTATCACATTCTTACCTTGTTTTCTATCCTTGGTACCTTCAACTTTTCCACTATTAACAGAGTTTTAAGAACCTATTTATTTTGACACCTCCTCTCTCCCCATGTGGACTAACAGTAATGTACACACACACACACACACACACACACACACACAGTGTTCAAGTGTGATATCAAGAAGGTTATATAAAATCACTGTGAAGCATATGCACGACAATTCTGGGACATGCAAGCATTTCAGTTACAAAAAAAATAGCATCAAGGGTTCCTCTTACATTTGTTATTCCACTGTGTTAGTGAGATATCCCTTTCCGGGACAAAATATTTGCCAGTCACAACTTACAGAGGAAAGGTTTATTTTGGCTTATGGTTTAAGAACTTTGGTTCATGGTTAGCTAGTTCCAAGCTAGCATAAGGCATAAACATTGTGAGAGAGGGGATGGCCGATGAATTACTCATCTCCTGGCAGCTAGGACATGGAGGAAAAGCCTAAGAAGAGAAGTAGCTTTCAAAGGGACATTAACACTGACCTCTGCTAAGGAGGTCCCACCCTCTAACAGCCCTCACTGCGGGAGTCTTTACCGGATCAACTGTATTTAACCCATAACATCCATAAAGATGGACCAGAAATTTATCAGTTGAGAGATACGAACTGTAATGAAAGGTTTGAACTTGGGTGTTCCCAATCAAGTCCAGTAACCCTGATTTGCAACAGAGAGAGAGAGAGAGAGAGAGAGAGAGAGAGAGAAAGAAAGAAAGAAAGAAGAAAGAAAGAAAGAAAGAAAGAAAGAAAGAAAGAAAGAAAGAAAGAATCAAGAAACCCCTGGTTTGTTGATTTCCATGGAAACAGCCAGTCAAGTTCCCCTGCTGTTTTCCTTCAGGAACTGAACTAGACTAGGAGGAGGGGCTTGAGTGATTCCACACCAAGCTGCCTCTTTAGCAAAACGGGACAATGGGGTTCAATGAAACAAGGCTTCCTCACATTCTGCCCACTCTATCTTTAGACAGGAAGTAACATAAAAAAAAAAAAAAAACATTACAATAAAAACAATAGACTGAGGGCCCATGCTTCTTTTTTCATATTCTTTCTACTTTGAATTGTCCTGTCAGAAAAACAAAAATGAATCTCAGCTAATTTTCAAAACAACTGTGGCAGTCCTAACGTTCTTTTGAGGTCATTTAATGTTTTGCATGATGTTTAAACTATTTTCCCAATTTTTTCCTAGGACAATGAAAGCAAGGCACTCTGTCACCTTTAAAAACATGTCCTTTTTTTCTTAGTGATTAGACTCTGCATTCCTCACATTTTTAAGAGTCTTAGTCCCCTAGGTACATTACCTATGACCCTCAGGATGGCATGACCATTATGAGAGTGATTTTGAGTTTGAAATGCATAAAGCTAGAAGTCCAAGTGCCTTTTTAAAAACTTCACTTAAGATTTACCTAAATGAGCCAGGGTTGGTGGCACATGCCTGTAATTCCCGCACTCAGGAGGCTGAGGCAGGAAGATCCCTGAGAGTTTGAGGCCAGAGCTACAGAGCTCTGGGCTACAGAGCGAGTTCAAGCCCAGTCTGAACTACTTTGTGAGATCCTGTCTCAAAGGAAATATTAAAAAAAGAAAAGATTTATAGAAATGGATTTTCCCGCTCCTGAAAGGACAAATGGCAAGGTTCACTATGGAGCAAGGTTCTTTAAAAGGATTCTTTGCTCTGTGGCAGCTATTGGATTTGCATACAAGATGAGGAGTAGGGGATGACCAGAACGGGAAAGGCTGAGTCACACAGCACAGTGGCCTTGGGAGCAGAGTGATCCAGTGAGAATCACTTCCTATCACTGCAGAGGCATCATCCTTATCTTAGATGATATAATAACACTTGGGCAGAATTCATACCAGAAGTGGAAAATATTTTAAAACCACATGTCATGCATAGAATACTCAGTGAGTATTTGTGTATGCTGATATATAAATAAGTAAGATTTATTTTACATTAGATAGCAACCTTAGCAAAAATGGACCCGCAACCTATAAACACAATGAACTCCCTACTTTATACGATTTCCACCTGACTCAAGATTGAAGCCGCCAGGTAAAATGTATAGAAAGGCAGAACGGCAGACCCTAAACACCATATGCGTTACTAGCGGGCCTCACATTTCTGTATGATGAAGAACTGAGGGACGACGGAATTGGATGGAACAGGGTACAGCGTGAAGTGCGTGAACTGGGGCCCAAAGGAAAGGCCTGCAGCTGTCAGCGTGATTCCCGGCATTGATCTCATGATCCCTGGTCTCCTGCTTTGTGAGCCGACAGCACAATCCCCACTTCATCAGTTTCCTGAGCGCGTTTTCCCCTAGGATGGTGCAGATCAGGGTGTGGAGCAGGCCCTGACCAGCAGAAGATCCGTGGGGGTGTTGGTTCCTCTGTGACATCATCTGCAGTGAAACTGGGCCCTTGGGCTTTCATCATGGAGAAGACAAAACTAGAAACACCACTGTCCTTTATTTCCCCGAAACTGAATCTCCTAGGACAGCTGGATGCAGACCCTCTCTATTTAGAGGGTGCATATTTACTCTGCAAGTCTCTTCCAAAGCACTCACGCAGAAAGCCCCAGTAACCACCTCCCTAAAGGCAGGCACATGGCAAGGCTTCTGGGCATCTTTGTTCTGCCCTTCCCATTGGAGTAAGTCTACCTTCAGGGCTAGCATAGTACACACTCCCGAGCTAGTTACCAACCTCTGCACTGTCTGAGACGCTGATGAAATGTGTTGCTGTGTTTGGTTTTATGTCACACAACACGTGTCAAGGGAGGCCCAACGGGCCCTCACAAATTATTGGAATAATTGTCTTTGTATTTTATTGCTCATATGGGATGTGTGTGTTTCATGAAGCTTGTGGGATCTCAGATCATTTCAAAACCAGCTTCTTTAGAACTGGAAGGGGAGAGAAACTGACTTTTGTTGTTTCCTTCTTTTCTGGTAGAAAAATACCCCCCCCAAAAAAATCTTGATCCATTTGAAATACAAATTAAGAAACTCAAAATTTTCAAAATGCAAGAAAGCGTTCCTTAGGGCAGGAATTATGTAAGTGTTTTCTGCGAATTATTTCTAGAATTCAGGCTGCACATTTTTAAAATTTCCCTTTACTTGTTTCGCTATTTGAGAGACAGGTCTGCAATAACTGATGATTTTCCCCCTTCGTAGTCGGTGAAGTGGCAGCTTTTAGCAGCCTCTATTTCAGTCATAAATGCATTTTAATGGACAGACATGTGCTTAATAATACAGCAGCACCTGGATCCTTCCGAGCGGCGCCTCACCAGGGCCTGTACTACATTAAAGCTGCATTTTTGACCTGAGGCCTACACGTCTCTTTACTCAAACATGTCACCGATTAGAGAGAAACAGCCCAGTGCCAGCTCACATTTTTCTTCTCCAAATAAGGAGGGCTGAGGTTTAACTTTCACAACTGTGAGCATGAAAACTATTATCATTCCTAGTGAATAACTGACTTCCATTACTGAAATCTAATAAATGTTATAGAACTCTTCTGACTGTACATCTACAGCTCTTTTGGCCCTGTGGAATCAGCCCCCTTTTAACTGTAGGCCCTGACTAAGTAGGAAGGAAAGGAAGCTTTTAAATAGTTGTCAACAGTCTTTTAAGTATTAGAGATGTATTATCTCATTTAATGGCCATCCCAGTCTTATGAAGCCTCTCTCTCTCTCTCTCTAGACAATCTCTAAGCTCATCCAAAGTGATTCACAGTCCTAATATTCATGTCCTGCTGTAACCCCTCCACTTCCACGTGGCCTGGACTTACTTCCTTGTTCCTAGTAAACACAGCAGCAGTCCACACCTGCCGTAAGACTGTAGCTCTGCCTCTCGTGCTCCTTTCCACTGTCTCTTGGAAGTCTACTGAAAGCCCAGCAGGGTAAACTTAGAGGTGGATACCCTGAGTCCTGTCCAGAGCCACCAGAAACAGAACTTCCCACACTGATATCACACTGCCTTGTGAAAAATACTGCCTGATCCATAGTTTGATTGCAGTCTTAGGAAACCTTGAGCCACAACCAAGCTGCCTGTGGAGTTCTGACTCACAGAAGTTGAGACGGAATAAATGTTGTTTTCAACCACTAAATTCTGGTGTCTTACAGCTATCGCAGTAAGTTCTGCTCCAGCAGACATGGGAAACAAAGTTAGGGCAACAGCACAGGAAGCAGAGAAACTCTGAGGACTTTTTTCCCTGATAGGCACTTGAGGCTATGCCATGGACTGACCATATCTTAACCACTAATTTATATACTTTAATATTTTACTTAATCTTCTTTTCTGTATTTGCATAATAAAACTGATAGTTCCATAGGGGGAAAAGACCTTATAATTAAAGAGAAGTGTCTTGTGGTATCATGTGTGCACAGCATAGGGGGATTTGGTGCAGGCCAGTATTGAGGATTTCTCATAGGATTAGTGCCTCTGATTCTTGCCCAGGACCTGGTCGGTGATCTGGGGACATTGAGCATGTGTCAAGTAAGCAGGCTGCTTGAAGGACAGGAGAAACCAGGAGGATAGCAAGAGAGGAGGAGGGAAGAGGACTCCGCCACACCACACTGGGGACTCCTGCCGTAGCCCTGCGTGCTGGAAAGCAGAGAAGCCCCTAGACCTGCTCTATGTCCTGCCACGTTGAAATCTGAGCTCCTCTGCAATCAGTGCTCAGACTCCTGAGACTTCCGCCGCCACTGGAGGATGGTTTAAACCGGTTGGGCACAGCTAGGTGCTATAGGCACTAGCATTTACTTAATATTTAAAAGCATATTTTAAAGGTTCACTAATTTTTATGCTTGAAATGGAATTTGGGACAAGTATAAATCCTGTGATAATATTATTTAAAAGGAAAATATAGATTTGGAAGCCAAATAGATTTCAAAATCAGTTACATTACTTTGTAACACATTATTTAGAAACTATCAACATGATTCTTCCTTTCTTTATCTAAAGTAGAAAAGAGCCCTTCCCTTGGTGAGGATCATTGGTGACCCATGCTGGTTCCAGACAGGACCTAACAGAACGACCCTGGACGGTATTCACTATGGTAAGCGTGCCTTTGTGGGAAGTACTATTCCCACTTCTTTAATGAGGCTGCTGAGAAACAAAGACATTAGAAGAACTGACAGAGTTTAGCCTATTCTGAATTTACCATTGTTGTCTTTTTCCTAATTAAAGAAAATGCCGTTCTTCAGACTCAAGAGTAAATTTGCCAATCCTGGGCCATCCTCAAACCCTGGGAGTTGTAATGATTTTTTCTGTTTGTTTGTTTGGTCAGAATTTTAACCTTGGTTGCAGGGATGAGTAAGAAAGCCTCCCAAAGGAAAGGAAGAAGGACAAGAGAAACCATCCCAGAGGGAGCCAGCAGGTGTACCTGTGAGGATTTCGGCCGTGTGTTCTGTCATTTTCTGGATCACAAGTCTCAGGGTTCCACCTTCCAAGCTGAGCAGCAGGGCCCCTGAGCCTTCCGACAGCTCAGTGGACAGAAGCAGACCATCCTGGTTCCAGGTTCGAAACTGGAAGCTCACTGAGAGCCCATCAATTTGGGGCGTGCCAGGCAGCAGCAAATAACTGCTGCTGGAGTTGACAAATGTGATGGGAACAATTTGTGGTTCAGAGCAGGAAAAAGTGACATTGCCCTGGAAAACAATAAAAATCAAACATATAAAAGCCATTTTTTATTCTGCAATCTGACAGCTGATATAAACAACCACCTGGAGCTGACCTTAATTTCAGGATCATTCCACATTCAGTTGCAAGATCTTAGAGCAAAAACAATACGCCAGCTTTGCCCAAGTGCACTCACAAGAGCGTTTTCCACCCTAGTTTTGAGGGTCACCATGATATCTGTAAAAAGGGCCATCTGAGACTTCAGGAAGGGAGGAGGATAGAGGCATCACCAATTTCTAGGGAACCCAAGATATAAAAATAACTACATTCACTCACTGCATCAATCCATATGTCAAGGCAACTATATGCCAAGCCCTGAGATAGCTTTAAAGAGATACACATAGAAAACCTTACTTACAGTGTGGGGTGTGATAAAAGACAGATAGATTGTAACTCATACAAGAGCCCAGCCAAAGAAATCATTACAAGCAAAGGTTTCACCTGGGGGGATGCTGGCATGGAAGGAGATGGCAATGAAGAGGAGAGAGTGTGCTCTGGTTGACATTTTTGTCTGGTTAAGCAAAGCTCACTGTGTGCAAAGCTTGGGGAAAAAATAACATGGCATTGCTGGGCAATGATAGGAAATTCACCATTCTGCACAGTGGGTGGAGCAGGAAAGATCAGCGAGGGTAATGTGGAAAGCAAGTAGAAACAGAGTTGGGAAGCCCTTTGATGCTGGCTCTGTAGATGGTGTTCAGACAGAGGAGCACTGGAGTGACAGTGGTCATGTGGTCAATTTAATAGCAGCATTTGTAGAAAACAATGTGGGTGTGATGAGAGGACTAAACCTGGGGAGTAGTGGGTATATCTAGAACAGAACCAAGAAGAATACTAAATAGATTATTGTTATAGTTTGTGTTTGGATGGTCCCCCAAGTCTCACGCAGTCATGGAGGTGGCTGAGTCTAGTGTTTGTGACTGGCTCATTGTCTAGCACAGGGATTGGTGGTGTGAGTGCTACACCTGCCCAAGGGTCGAGGCTGACATAAATATAAGGGAGGGAAGGAGGCATGCTTTTCCTTTTTTGTCTTTTTCATTCTTATCACCTGTAGTAGCCATGAACAGGTGCCCCTTAGCCACACCACTCTGTCTTAGAACCAGCTGAGTATAGACTCAAATCTCTAGAACTGTAAGCTAAATAAACCTTTCCTTCCTTCATTTTTGGCATTAGGTATTTTGTCTCAGGAAAGAGAGAAAAACTAACCAAGACAGAATTTGGGACCAAAAGTGAGGTTGCTGTGACTTTACCTGACTATGTGGTTCAAAGGTCTTTGGAAATGGCTTTTGGGACATGTATGGAAATGTTTGGAGATGGAAATGTTGCCTGAAAGAGTAGAGCTGGAACACTATAGGCTATTCTGTATGGGAGATTCATGTCATAGCTCAAAAGACCAGAATGCTAACAAAAATCCTGCCAGGGAAGACCAGGTTTAGAAAGTTTCTGCTGGGAAGGACTACAGTGGTTGTTGGACTACAGACGACGTGTGCTGTGGCTTAGCAGAAATTTTGTTTGCACTTTGCTCATGTTGAGAGACTCTGCCTTAGACTGAGATTAAGGACAGTGCATTAATTTAATCTGGCAGAAGGAATTTCTAGGCAGTCAAATTTTGAGGTGGTGACATGGCTATTGTTGGGGGTTTTAGCCAGATATATGTTGAGAATCAAAAGCAAAGAACCCAGCAGGGTGATTTAAAACGCTGCCAGTTTGGACAGAAAGCAAGCTCTAGCAGAGCTGTGGACTGTGAAGATGGAGCTGAGATCTCGATGGCTGAGAAGGAAGAGAGAAATAAAAAAGATGTCCTGGGGGTATCATGGGAAGCAGCAGGGTCCCCATGCTTTGCAGACCCAAAAGTGAAAGACTTCACTTGGAGGAGAAAAGTGCAGAGTGCCTTGTTCCAGAATGGTGGTGGTGGCCACACAATCTTCTAGAATACTGAGAGAATCCGCTCCTCACAATCCGATTCAGAATGCCAGTGATACAGGCACTTGACCCCTATAGCCAAGAGGGAGGAAAGCCTGGGTACTGTGCCAGCTGGTAGCAGACCTTGGCACTAGCCACATGGCACTGGTTTTAGGTGCATGGAGAAAGCATGAGTTCTAAGGTTAAAAAGGCTTCCTCCCCAATTTTAGAAGGCCTGGCAGGCCAGGCAGTGCGCCCCTGAGAGGACAATGTGTGAAGCTGTGAGAGCAAAGCCAAAGGTAAAATGTAGAACCCAGAAGTATGGAAAAGCTAGGAATACAGATCATCTAAGAAAACCCACAGAGGGGAGTAAAGTGGGGCTAAGCGAGAAGCCCTGGAACCTACAACCACCAGAAGTGCCATGGGAGTGGAGTCACTCAAGCCTTTTGAGCTCACACCCAGACTGCTTCAGAGGCTGAGCACGGAACTCTAGGACTTAATATTGGCCCTCTTGGATTTTGAGCTTGTTTTGGTTCAAATACTTTGTATCCTGTTGTATCTTTTAAAATGGTACTGTTATCTTGCACTATTTATTGTAGCTGGAAGTGTTTCACTTTGTTTTCATTTGTACGGGGGTTGCAGCTATGGGTTTGCTTTAGGTCTCAAAGGAGACTTGGGACTTGAACTTTTCAGACATGCTGAAGCTGTTAGGACTTTGGAAAGTCTTAGAGATGGACTAAATGTCTTTTGCATAAAGGATGTGTATGAGTCTTTGGAGCCCAGGTGTGGAATGTTATGTTTTGTGTTTGGAAGGCCCCCTAAGCCCCATGCAGTTGTGGAGGAGCCTAAGCTAGCATTTGTGATTGGCTTGGGGTCTAGCACTGGTATTGGTGGTATGAGTGCTGCGCTCACCCAGCAGCAGGGAGCTGTATAAGAGAGAGAAGGGGGCATACTTTGCCCCTTCTTGCCCTTCTTGCTCTGGTTGCTTGCAGCTGCCATGAACTGCCCCTTAACTTGGCCACCCTGCCTTGGAGGCAGCTGAATATGAACTGAAACTCCAAAAACTGTAAGCTAGATAAACCTTTCCTTCCTTCATTTTGGGCATCAGGTATTTTGTCTCAGGAAACAGAGGAAAAGTAACCAAGACAATTATTCTGTGCGTAAGTCAAGGAAGACTGGGGCCAAATTTCTTTAGGATGACAGAGTAAGTTTCAATATTAGGAAATTTATGGGAAACTAGAAAAAGGGATCTATGAGCTCAGCTGAGCCACAAACTGGGATGGATTGAAGTGGATGGGTAAAGCGAAAGCCTGAAATACTGTGTAAGTTGTGAGTAGGTGCTACATTATAAAAGCTACTTGGATTTATATTGCAAATTCTATAATGAACCATGGCTTATTTTCCGCCTCTGTCTTCTTTAGGCGCCAAACATTCACTTCCACAACATCGCAGTGAGTGCACTGAAGGCAGCTCATCCCAGTAGTCACACACATATCACATTTCCTGTAAATGTTACTTTTCCAAGCCACAAAACAGACTTTTATGCGTCATTCTATAGCTCAACATTTGTGAGACTTCTCCACACTTCTGCAAACAAGTGAGAGTCCATAGGGGGATATGCTGGCTTTGAACAGAAGCCCAAGCATACCCAGGTGGCTAAGCAGCAGAATTAAGTACAAGTCCTAAGCAAATTAGTGGTCCAAATTCAAAACCTCTTTCCCTGGGTCATGACTATGTTTGTGTATGATACTCTTGTGTTCCTAGAAACACAAGTTTCACACAAACTGCCACCAGGGACACTACTTTACTACCCAGTCACCCATGTAGCTATGAGCATATATTTTCATAAATCATTTGTTATAAAAATTGAGATTTTCTTCTCTTTAGAACAGATCACCAAAAGTTAATTAATGGGTGAAAGAATAAGACTTTTGATATCCATCAAAAAACAGCCCACAGTTTATACTGCTTCACATGCCATCCAGTAAGCCGAGCACTTACATATATATCTTGTAAATACTGCACAGAGTGCCATACTGTGTTGCATTATTCCTTTAAAGGGTGCACACACTGGGTTTAGGAAGAGTCAGTCACTTATCAAATCCCATGGGTCTTGTTAGCAGTGACCATGGGGGAGAGGTCCGTGCTTGATTTGCAAGTCTTCTACATTTATTTGCATCCCTAGTAACTACCTCCTCAGCTCCAAGGCCATGTTTAAAAAGCTACACATTTCTGCATTTTACCTCATACCTGTTTAACTTTTCAGGGTTTTTTTTGGTAAATTTCCTTTTAAGAAGGAAAAATCTCTGCTGATGATACCCTAATTGTAATACAACTGTCATTTAATTTTTTTTGTTGTTTTGAAAAACAAAAGAATAAAAACAATGATACAGAATTTCAAAACAAACTAATAGGAGAGAGCTGTCTTTTGAAAGAAGAAAAAGCAAGAGCACAAATGTATTACAGGCAAGTTAAGTGATAGTACTGACTTCCCTTCCCTCTTTTTGTGTCCTGGTATCTGTATCATCTCCTACAGTAACACATGCACCAGCGTGCACTGTACTCAAAGTCTGAGGCTGTGGAAGGAGTAACATCGAAGGAAGTATCATCATATGAAACATAGAAAAGAAGATAACATGAATGAATACGAGGTTATAAACATGCCTCACTGTTAAAGTTCAAAGTGCATCTCACCCCAAGCCCTCTCCTCAGTGCTCTCTGACTGATATCCTTGGAAGGTTGACCACAGGAGAGCAGAGGACTTGGAAAAGTCACTCCCTTCTGGCAAAGGTCTGGCAGTTCCCATTATCTGTGGCACGGAGGGAGGTCTTGCCTCCCTCCGTGCCACAGATAATGGGATCAACTGGAGAACTTGGGAGAAATCTAAGATATCCCTGCTTTGGGCCCCTGGAGCAAGGACTTCAAATAAATAACCTCAGTGTCCTTGTTGGTTAATACACAACCATGAGTGATCAGCCCTTGCTTATCAGGGGTCAGGAAAGCACACATGCATGAGATGGGTGCCTCCTGTGTTTTTTTCTCTGGCTTCCTGTAGTTCTCTCTCCTCTCTCCTTTTCCTGTTCTGTCTTTCACTCTTCCTTGTGCTATTCTTGTCCTTATGCAACCAACGCTGTCTAAGATTTCTTAGTTTTTAACAGATGACCCTACTATGTTGTCCAGTGGGAAATCTAAGGGGGATAGGAGAAATGACAGGTGAGAAGAGGAGAAATTCATTTGCCATCAAAGTGTGTTTCCAGCTCTGGTTCTCCTCAGGGAGCTGCTGTTTGGCCACTTCGGCTTTTAATCCCATCCTGATTGGGAAAATGCTACACAGTCTGAGCAGCCACAGTACGCATCGTCATCCATGAGAAAAGGAGGAAGAAAGGAAAGTTAACTGCTTACAAAAGTGCTGCTTGTGAATTCAGCATTGGACTATTGGACCACCATTGATATTTATACTTGTGACAATTCCCAAGGTACCAGTTGAGGGAGAGCCAACTAATTAATTAGTAAGAAATGGCACATAAGAAAAAAATTTACTTCAGAATATTGTACAAATCAGTTATGAGAAATGGTCAATGAACTAAGTTCTTCCCTGTATATGATGTTTGTCCAGTTTTTTCAAATTTCATCCCTCTTATTCCAAAAAGGAAGCTTCTTTCCTCAGATTCCATCCATTCAAGTACCTAATTCATCTGCTATGTCAACATTCTCCTGGAGTGGCTCAAGTGTATTGAGTACAGGGGTTTGGCAGTTTTATGCATAAACATGGCCCTAATCCTTCGCATTCTGTAGCCATGAAACTATGACTGCAGTAGGACCTTGATCAAAAGATGAATTATGGCTTAATCTTCAAGGTAAAGTAATTAGTGTTGGCCTCCCAAGTCAAACTGAAAGGGAGTAAGTAAATTGGCATGGCTATTTTCATCATCATCTTATCTTTTAATGTCTGTTGACTTTTTCACTCTCCAAAAATGAGAAGTCCTTGGACAATGGAAACACTAATTCTCGGTGACTGATGTGCCTTTCTGGAGTATACCCATAAAGTCCTCTTCAGTGGTGGCTTCCAGCAGCTGACAGAATCTACTGGTCAAGGCTTGGTGAGGTCTCCCCCTGGAAGTGAGTGCCACAGGCCACTGGACTCCCTTTGTTCCCAAGATGGCAGATCTTACTGTGTTATTCGTTCATCATCAGGCAAGCCTTAGTCTGTTTTCTGTAACACACACACACACACACACACACACACACGAACTCTAAGGCAGAGGACCTAACAAAGAAGAGTTCTATTTGGGGGACAGGTTTGATGTTGAACATCTAAGATGAAGTTGTCCTATTAGTTTGGCATCTAATGAGAGGCTCTTGGCTGGGACATGGTTGCATGCAGAAGGAATCAAACACACAGATGCCCTTGCTTGATGACAAGAACAGGCACCTGTGAGAATTAACACATTCACGAGATCAGCAAGAATCTCTCCTGAGGGCAGCACCCACCATGAGGTGACTCCTCTCTAATGCAACCCCTTTCTTTAAAAGGCTTCACCTTTTAAAGCTTTCATTACACCAAAGCCACCAAACTCAGGGCCAAGATTTTGACAATACCCCTTTAGGGGTCACACTTAAACTTGGTCAGCCCTCGTCCTCCTACAAGGTACAAGCTGCCGCGTAGAGCTGGGACAAAGAGGGAATGACCACTTGTCCCTTGGGGATTCCAAAATAACATCTGCTTTCCTTCTGACCAAGACATTATTCTTGGCACAACTTTAGTTAAGGTCCCCTGAGTCCTCTTCCTGACTGAGCCTGACACACGATTCTGACCTTGTCCCAATTATTCCAGTTTTAGGAAAGATTACAGCAAAATTTCACTACCCTTGGTCTGATTGCCTTTGATATCTTGTCATGGTGGCTCACATTCAACAAAAACCCTGTTGGGAGAGTTTAGAAAAGAATTACTCTTCTGCTAAGTAGTTTTACCATCCACTAACCCTCATCTGTCTCCTTGACTATAAATCTGAACTTTTCTCTGACGTATTCAGTGTTGCGCTTGATCTCTGTTATCTGCCACAAAATCCTATTGTGGTAACCCCCACTAACTTTTTTGAACTATCATCATCATCAGTGTTTTCTTTAACTCTTTTCTAGGGTTCCATAAGGTTCCTTATTTTGTACCCTACAAAATACAAAACATCCTATTCATTAGAAAATAAGCAGTTTGATTCTAACCTTTGGAGCATGATACCTTGCAACCCTAGAGATCTGTTTATGAACAACTTTAGAAAGTGCCCACATTTCTGTAGAAACTCTTTGCTGAGTAGCATAAATAACAAATGACAATAGTATTGTCTACCTGACCCATGAGGCTTGATGGCTTCCTAGGGATTTTCAGAGCCTTGAAACCAACAGCCAAACTGGTATCACTGAAAGACATAAATGGTTTTTGTTGAACCATTTGCCCCAGGGAGACCTTCATTTCGAAAGCTGGGATGAAATCTCTAGTGAAATAACTGCTATGGAGTGACATGTATGTGGAGATCAACAAAGAAAGCTAATCCTAATCTGGAATAATGAAGAAGGATTCCTTAGGAAGGTGACCTCAACCCAGAGAGTTTAAAATGAACAGGAGTAGCCATGTACTCAGCAGACGAGGGAAGTATCTGCAGGGGCTACAGGCAGGAAAATCTGCAGAATATTTACGATCTGAAAATGTAGCTGCAGTTCTGAAGCCAACACCACAGTAGGCAAAGTGAAATGGAAAATTTAGTCCTGATCGTATCCACTTTTAGACCAGGTCTAAGTTCTGGAAATTTATCCTATGTGCAAATGGGGACAAAAAGGGGGTGGGGAGGAACTGACACAGTAATGGAGATGGCCATCCATGCTGTAGTTTGGAATTCTTCACACTCGTGGGCACCGTCATTAGGGCTGAGAGATATATTGTGTGTAAAGAAAGTCGCCATGCATCACCACATAGGCGACCATTGTGTTAGTCTAGCGGAAAGCAACTGAGGGTTTGTTGAAGGTTTGCTGAAGCTGTCAACTGGATGCGTCATAAGAAGTGCAAATTCAATATTATTTCTGGATCTCTGAAGGTATTTCAAACTGACATGAACATTTGAATCAGTGAGTAAAGTAGATTGCTCTCTCCAGTGTGCTGTGCTTTGTCCTATATATTTGCTCTAAGGAGAACAAAGGCAGAAGAAAGAGCAAGTCACATCTTTCATTTCACACCTCCTTATGAGAGCTGGGCCATCTAATCCGCTCTTATTCAACATCCTTTGTCTAGGAATTAGACCTTCTGGTTGCCTGTTTCTCAAGCTCATTGGGTATTCAAGTGAGTCAACTGCTCATGATAAAAATCTTGCTTTTGTTTCTCTGGAGAAAGCTGACTAATACAAAAAGCAACTGGGAGAAGAAGCAAAGGAAACTGGTTTCTGAGAACTTTGCAGGTAAACTTGATAGATGATGCCCATCAGAGGAAAGGCAAGGCGATCAAGGGTGGCTCCCATTCTCCTCTGTCCACACAGTGGACTCCAGTCCACCACTTGACTTGATTGCTGTAACTTGGTCATCAGCATTACCCTAAGTACAGTGTAATGACACTAATAGGAAATAAAAGGTCCTCAGCTCACTCGCTCTATCTCCTTTGATTGTTTCTGCAATCCTATTCATTCTACACCCTGCTTCCGCCCCCCAAGTGTGGCCCCTCCTGCCTTGCGCCCATCTTCGCATTCTTTTTCCTGTCCCCCAGTGGTCTTTCCTCCTGGCTCACATCTGATGCATTTTCCAACACCTCCATCCCCATCACAGCTGACCTCTCAGCTGGCTTCCTAGGTGCTGCCTGCAGAAATTTCTCTGTTTTTTGTGTAGAGTCTTGTAATAAATCAGCTTCTTTTTGAAAACAGCATGAACCCTACATAAGAGAACACTGGTAATTAGGTATAGAATATCTCATTTTGAATTTTGAGAAGACAATAAGACTGTTACACTTAGGAAGACAGGATTTTTGTCATGAATATTTAGTGACAAAACTCATATCATCTCTCTGATCCTTATTGTTTCCCACTGTAACTAAGAAAAATTGTAATAAAAGAGGGATTGGTTTAGGATAGAATGAGATCGTGCTTTAGGGATCCGACACTGCTCCTAACCCTCGTCCCTATTTTCTCCAGTTAGATCCTTTTCTAGATGAGCAGCACTCAGTCACTTCTAAGTCACATCTTTGGTTTTCTGCGTTTTATGAGCTAAAGTCGTTGATTCTGGGGTTTCTCTGTGTTCTCTCATGCTGGGTATCTCAGGCTGAATGCACACATCCCTATCAACCATATTTTCCTTAATGGAAGTTAGGCATCTTCTGAATCATTCTGTTGTTGATATGAGTACTTTACACATTTCATAATTTCTTCCCTGAATGACTGAGAGGGTACAAAAGGACATGTTAGCCTTTTTCCTACCAATTTCTGTCTCTCTTTAGGAAAGAGCGCAAAGATCACCATAGTTGTTAATGATCACAACTACATATGATATAACTATATAGAACTATACATGATCATATATGATAACTATATGATCATATCTATAATAATCTATGATGATATAAAAAATAAGAAAGCCGAGCTTTTTAGAAAAATACTCCTATCAGAGTATGAGGCCAATTGACTGATTATACCTTTTTCTCTTCCCCCCAAAATGCATTCTAAGATATTTTACAAAGACAACACAAGATAAATGATGAGCTATATAAGGAATTAGAGCAGTTGAACCTTTACTTCAGGTTATCACATGGGAGAAATTACAAGCCAGTTATTTATTAGGGTGTTCTTCTAGGGACTGTACAATAAAAGCAGAGGAAAATAATGAAACTGCATACAAGTTATGAGAAGCACCTTCTCTCTTGGACATATCCCATTCTGCCACCCAATTGGAAGTGTGTCAAATGTTGACTGAAATCCAATAAAATTCATCCAGCTAAAAGCTATCATTTATGGTGGAAGGGCTCATCTAAAAGGGTACTGTGGAGTAATAATGTAATTACAGTAATCTTGTGAGTGAGGGATGGATGCCTCATGATAGCCACTTGGCTTTTGAAACACTTCTGACAGACACAACTTGGGGTCATTTAAGTCTTTGTCCTGTGGCTACAGAACCAACTAAACAGTTGACACTTATCTTTTCTACAGAGGGACCAACTACAGAAGCTGGCCCTCTGCTGTAGTCAAAATGAGGAAGGACCATAGGAGTCTAAATGCAAGTCTCTAAGGGAAGGAGTGGACTGATATGCACTGGACAGTGAGCTGACCGACCTTTGTGCTGTATAGCACTGCTCAACTCACACTCCAGCATGAATTCACTGTTTATAAGACATCATAGCCAGTTCCCAGCATATGGCACAAATGCCGTAATGTATTAGGCCATAACAAGGAGCTCGCAGGACAGAGAACAGAGATGTTAACAACAGAGGCCTGCACATTAGTTTTACTGCTTTCTGATTAAACATAATCCTGATGCTGGTTTAGTCGAGGTCATTGATGTGCATGACACTCTTTAACCCTTAGTAACAAAAGGTTAGCTGTATGAATTTCCCACTTAGGTGGGTTGTCTTGTCCTTCTCTTAGGAAAGCTGCCCGCTTTCAAGGTTTTTATGTATTTGCCAGTCTTGTGTTGGCTTCATAAACCTTAGGTTGTGGCTAATTTGTGTCATTCCTGATGAATTGTTCATTTACCATTCTCATTTGTGGGTATTTTCCTCTGGTCTAACTTTGTTATTTGGAACTAATTCTTTTCAGAATCATTTCAGCATGCAATGACCCCTTCCACAACTGACTGTTACTGACTGAAGCTATTTAGCTGTTTTCTTGCAAACTTCAGAATATTATCATCTGCTCCACTTTAAACAATAATCTGAATATAAGCAAAACTAAGTGGCATGCGAGCAACACACACAGGAAACAGCCTGTCATTCTCAGAGTGCTTGCCCCCACGGCCACGCCTCCTCTCTTGGGTCTTCATTCCCCAATCCCTGCTCATCAGCTTAGTGAAAAAACCCTGGGCTGAGTTTGTATCCTGTAGGAAGAATAAAAAAGGGACAGCAGCACCTCCTTATCCATCAGGAGAGGGACAGAGGCCAAAGATCAAGGAAGGCTGCTGATCAACCATGATGGAAATCAGGGTGAATCTCAAGTCTGGAAATGAAGGCAGAAGCCAGAGGAAATTACTGTGGTGTAGCGCAGAGAGAGAAGGGATGGGAGGAAAGTCATTTCCCAGTGGGACTCCTCTGGCACAGCCAGCGAGGTTCCGCAGCATCATTCTGCTAGGCCTTGAGTGGAGATGATAAGCCAGGTGCAGCTGACCTCAGTTTTTAAGTCCCCAGGGGAATACAGCTTACCTGGCCTGGTTTTAGGGTTTCTGAAATGTGCTACTTCCAAGAGACATATTCCTGTGCTGAGCTGTTATTTACAAAGAGTTTTCATTGTGGGTGTTTGTTTTGTTTTTAATCATCATCCTAACATTACAACACCCTGGTGAGCAAAAAATAGAGCTAGCAGTGCAAGGCTGAGCTTCAATCATGAGGCTTCAAACAAAGGCAATCAAGCATTTATAAGCTGGGGAAAATGATGGAATCTAATTTGTGGGGAAAGAATTCAAAGCCAGTTCTTGATTTTCCAAATGAGAACAACCATTTCTAATTGGATTTGTCTGAAAACTATCAAGACTGACTGGCATGCTATCTGTCAGCATATGTGAGGGAGACACTGCTCTCTGTGTCAGTTACATTCCATATTTAAAAACTTGGACAGAACAGGGATCAAATTAAGGTTCTTTTTCTAGTTTGGGGGGAGACAGATCCTTCTTATATTCATTTATTTATTCGACAGGAATCTAGTGAGCAGTTCAGGAGGGCTTTGTGACTGAGAATGTAGCTCAGCGGGGAGGGAGGGTAAGACTGCCAGGCTGAAGTCTGCGAATCAACAGGATGAAGTTCAGAGAACATAGCATCGCATATAGGGTCCAGTGCTCTGAGGGCAGCATGCTATTGTAGGGATACCAAGTCACAGGACTCCATGAGGTACCCCTGGGTTTGAACATTGTGGGAGAAGTGGGAAGGCATAGAGGTAGGAGCGGGGATTAGCTGGCAAGGAAAAACACAGGAGAACAAGCACCAGGAAGAAGACCATGGTACTTAACACAAACTTATGGAGGGCTAGATGGTTTCTGCCAAAGGAGGTCTTTAAAAATAGAGACCAAGCCCCTTGGGGTTTCATTCAAGGCTCATCTATGCCAGCAATGTTTTTAGGACTCAGGCGCAGCTCCAGTAATGACCAGACTTAGGGTCCACATGGCAACTCCTTTGGCCTTCAGGCACCACCTTTGACCTCAGGGATCCCTTTCTGACTTTGCTCCCGTGTCACCTTCACCAATCTCCTAGCTCCTGGTTTCACCGCTTTGGCTTCAGCTTCAGTTTGGCCCCCTGTCTGCTGATGTCACCACTTCTGGTCCTGTACTTTGTGATTACTCCCCGTGCACTGAAGAGGAACTTTGCCTGCTAGGCTTCCAATGTGACTTTCCCTTTGACCCAAAACCCACAGGAGGACTGCAGGGGGTTGAGGAATCTAGTGGAAGAGAGAAAATAATGGGCCTGGCATTAAGTTAAAATATCTTACATTCAGTTTGGAAGGTAAAACTAACATCCTGAGCCTGCTTTAATTTTTATTACTATTATATCAAATTATTTTGAAATACGAAGCAAGAAACTAAAAAATATTAATAATCATTTTATAATATCATTTTTACTTCTAGAAGTCTGTTCTCATGAAATGTTCTGAAATTGACCAAGATTTATACACCAAATACATTTATAATAAAACAAATCTGGATCCCAAATTACACAAATGATTAAGCAAAATTATAGCACTGTACATACGCTGTATGATTTTGCCACCACTAGTAATGATGTTTAAGGTAAACAAGAAAATCGCTTCTTGTATATTACAAAATTAAATGAACATAATATAAATTTGTACATATGAAAGAGGCAAAATACATGCATATAACTATGTGGGTATAGAGCAGAAACTAATTTACTTAATTGTTTTTTTCTGGGTGGTGGAATTACAGAATTTTCATTTCTACAGTTGAACTTTTTCATATTTCCAACATAAGTAAAATGAAGAAGTATAATTTTATAAAAAGGGTTTTAGTTAGAAATGTTTCCAATATGAATTTATTTGAAAGCTTTCATTACAAGAATATTCAGAATTAGTAACAGCTATTAGGGAATCTGTATTGATTATTGAAAGAAAGAAATAATAACAGTTTATATGATTAGGAACAGAAGCAGCTGGGTTTGAAACCCAATGACTCCTATTATTCAAATAGCTTCTACCCCAAATAATTTCAGAAATGTTTATTGCCTCTACTGTTATCTTTAGTCATGCATTGGTTCCACTTAAATAGGCAAAACTAACAAGTCACATTATATTACTAATGGTCAAACGAGGTGGGTATTGTAGTTGTGGTGTTTGAGTGTGTTTAAGTTTGCACTTTCTTTGAGTTTTGCAGTATCTTACTCTCGTTTTCTATAAATTGAGCTTTGAAATTGGGTATGTTTTGAGTATAGAGGTTTTCAGAACTCAGACAGAACGTCCAGCATACACTGTGCCTGTGATCTCTTAGTGATCGCACGGACAGGAGGTATGGAGAAGGACGGTCCTCTTAGGAAGATGCTCCAGCATTGAAACGAGAGCTACTCCTCCTTAGAGCTAACCACTCCCTCCTTAGAGCTCACCAGACCCTGCGTGTTTATCTTAGTTTAATTATCGTAATATAAACCTAAAGAAGTACTCACTGTGCAGCTCTGACTGATAGTGGGCTCCCTGCCTTTCTCCCTGTGTAAACTCCACCAGACTGTATTCTCCTCTTATGAAAACCACGCTCACTTACGCAACAAGCATTAACCACCATTTCATAATGGGTTCTTATTATAGATAGAATAAGAAAAACAGAGATTTGAGCAGGATATAAAATTTCCCTAAGGTATATCAGTTAAGTAGGAATTTTGTTCCAGGGATGGAGGCAATATTTTGCTACTTAATAATCATATATATTGAACAAGTTACTTTAATGTTTTTGAGTCTCAAGTTCCTCAGCTGTAAAATAATATCACAGATAGTTATTCATATCATGGAGTTATTTCAAATATTAAAAAAATATGAAAGTCACTTGGTAGAATATCTAGGGCATACTAAATGTTCAACAACATTGTTTTCATTATGCTGTGTACTGATAACAAAAAAGGAATTAAAAATAATCCTTTAAAAAAGAAGACACATTTACATCTGCATAACATAAATAATTGACTTTGATGAAAATTTCTTTTTTTCTGTATTTTCCTAATTTCCTATAATGTATAGGCATTGAATTTTATAAATAATGGAAATAAAACATTGCTTTAGAAACTGCCTATATTGTCTTAATTCACCGCCCTCATACTGAATCAAAAGTCTGATAAAATGCACTTGCTATCCAGTTTACAGAAAGCCTATGAAAAAATATTTGCAATTCTTGCAGGTGGGATGAGTATAGGTGCCTGTATTCATAGAACTAGGAACAAAGCCTGTCTACAACACTGGAGTCACCCTCTTAGGGTGCCTAATCGTCCATTCACCTTGGGAAGTTAGCAGTGATTGTCCCACGATAAGGGTCTGGTTTGCAGTGCGGTCATTACAACACTCTATGGAAATATACTGTGCTTACAGGCATCTAGCACATGTAAACATGCTAAATGTTGGGCTAGAGAGTTTGCCCTCGCTGCAAAATCTACTAGCATGAAATTTCTGTCAGCCTTGCTTTGTATTTCAGAATTACTTTCGAGAAGGCAATTAATCTATTATTTTGTATTTTTAAATTGTCATTATTTTAAAGACAAGGCATTTATTTAGCTACTAGATCATATTGATGAAGTCGATCAGAATCCCAGCCAGGAGAGCACAAGGACAGTTTAAGCAGAAGCCCCAACTAAAACATCAGCTTTGTGCTCTGAGTTCTGAAATCTCAACATGGAGTTCAAGGTTTTGCATGCTTTCAAAACAAGGGCCACTGACTGCGGATACTGTAAATGTTCAAGCGCTAAGTTGCTTCAGGCTGTGTGTCTCTAAGGTTCTCAGCAAGGATGGAGAATGGAGCTTAGATTTTGAAAATTTCTCTGAAGAGAAGGTGGGCAAGAAACTCCCTGGGTAAGGTCAGCTGCCGGTGTATCAATGGGACTGTGGCCCTGACCACAGGAGATTCTATGCTGCATATAGACCATGAACCGTCTTCTACCGAGTCATCATGGCCCCATGACTCTCAGCCCTGGGCACTCAGAATCACTGACAGTGCACAGAAGACAAGACAAGGTAGATGTTTATGAGCTCACACTAGCATGCCCTGGTGCTTTTTTCATTTTAAAATTTTTTGAACATTATGCTAGTTGCTAAAGAGCCACTGGCCCAAACTTTCCAAGTGGCTTCTTGAAATCTGGACTCGCCTGCCTGTCTTCCGTTCTCCTGGACCTTGCTGCACGGCAGCCACATGAGTTTCCATGGTTGCCACATTCTCCTGGCTCCAGCATCTACTATGTGCACTTGTGATAGTCAGTTAAATATTTTGAGTATTACCTGGGTTTGGGATAGGAATCCTACCAGTGAGTTTGGAGAGGGATGACCAGCACAGGCCTGCTTCAGACAGAAGGCAGAAGTGAAGAAAATTCAGCTCGGTGGGATGGAAGACAAAGACCAAGAGAGAGAGATGCACTGAGGGATTCCAGGAGCAGCAGCTAGCCTACACCTGGCTGTAATGCAAGGGAGAGACGGGGAAACAGACTGTGCGTATTAGAAGAGCTGACTTTCACAGCTTTGCAAACTCTCTGCGCTAAAGTTTCTGCGCACTCAGGAGGAATATGAGACCCTGGCAGCAGAGGGCTGCATTTCTGGGGAACCATCTCATCCCTGTGCAGCACGCTCAGCACCTCCGTGCACCAGGAGAAAGAGCCTAGCGACGCGACGCCGGACAAGGGAGGTGCTGAGAGCTGTGGGACAAGGGGGACTAGACACGCATCCTTTGCTGCACTGTTTTCTCTAGCCAAGGGCAGTGATTGTGTCTCAAGGCCCTTACATTGCAAGAAATAGCCAGGAGCTATTTCCATGGAAATTAGAAAAGGACACAGCTCTCTTTCTGAAATGCCTACTTGATCTTTAACATCCGACTGAGCAAGGGTGCAGTGCTGTTCTCGGATCAACCCAGCCTCATGTGCACATGTGTGTGCGCGTGTGCATGTGCGTGTGTTTTGGAAGTCTTTTCCCCTTGATAGGAAAGTCAAAGGAAAAAGAAACAGTTGTATAATAAAAATGAATAAAAGCTGACAGTGTAGAGCTTTCCAGAGGGAAACACTGAATGACTCGGACGCTGACTGTGTATCATTCCACTCTGTAGCCCTGACCATAAACTAGGTTTGTGTGTAAAATGTGGATCATAACGTGTGCCCTCTGCTTGTCTCACACAGACGTTGAGGCAGAAGGATGGATGTGACCCTGGCTGCATCAGTCATCCTCAAACTCACTGTCCCTCTGGCATTAGAATGATGGTTGGAGGCGCTGTGTCTACATTGCAGCTCTCTGCAGCTACCTGGCTTCAAAGCAAGGAGCTAGCTCTGCTACTATTGGGTAAAAAGAGCAAAGCAAATCCCTCAGCTTATCAATTGGAAATTTTGCACACAAAGTACTGAGCTGATTTCAACTTCAATTAATGCCCCCTCTTTAAAGTCACTTGTATATTGAAATGACTAGAAAATATCAGGTGAAACTGGAGGGATAAGAAAGCTCCTTTCTAATCTGAGGTGATTCTGGAACAAGGTGGGGCTTTCACACAATAGAGATGAATTAAGCATCCATTAATCCATAATCCAAATTCCAGAAAATCCTTTTGTATGAAAATTGTGATCTCCAATTTTTGGCAACAAAACTCCAAACAATTCAAACTTTAATATAGTAGACTCTTAAATGAATAACAGTGTATTTAATTTTAAGTAATATTTATTTATTTTTAGTAGTATTTATAAATCACTAAACCAATAAAAACTTAAGACATTGAAAACATTTTAAGGAAAATATTATCCTTAAAATCAAGATATAAAATTGTTAATAAAATATAATCTTATCTTCTATAATGTGCACATTTAACATGTGAAAATAGAATTCATATGGATTAATTAGTAGTTCCTTTTCTGACTGATTAGTGCTTTATTCTGTATATTTCACATTTTTATTAAGTGAAATATAGAAATTTTTTTAAAATTCTGAAATGTTTTTAAAGTCTTCAAGTGAGTGAATTCAACTGATCAGTTTAGAAATGAAAATTCTGACATTAATTTAAGGTAGAACAATTTTTCAACAAGATGACAATTATGGTCTAAATATTTGTGTATCCCTCAAATTCGTATGTTGAAATCTAACCCCTAATGCGATGGTGTTCAGAGGTAAGGCCTTTTAGGAAGGGCTGGATCCTGACACCCTGGTTTAGTGCCATCAAAACATAGGCTCAAAGTAGATCATTCACCCTCCCACAGTGTGGCAAGAAGTCTTAATCCCGGAGGAGGGCCGTCCTGGAACCCTACAAACCCGCTGCACTGGTCTCCAAGTTTTCGGCCTCCAGAACTGGGAGAAATAAATCGCTGTTGTTATAAGCTACCTGGTTTACGGTATTTTGTTACAGCTGCCCAAATAAATTAATATTATGACCATTCCACTGATACTGTTTTTTTAGACTGTAAGCTACATTAATCTTTTTATAGCCTTAAACTGTTTCATCTCAATTTTCCCAAAGAAAAGAAGGAAGTGGCTGTTCAGGAAGCTAGTAATTCAGAAATCATTTTGCCAGGATATGAGGAACACGGGACACAGACCAGGTGAAGTGAATGCCGGCCTGGTTAAGTGGCACTGGAAAGCAGCCGGAAGCAGACCAGGAAGACCCAGGTAGCTGCTCTTTCCAGAGATGCCTCCCATCAAGGGAAGTGTCATTTCTCACAGTGCATCCTTGTGGAGGTGAAACCTGATCCTGGGGACAAGCTGAAGAGATTATAGGCTTCACTAGACAGAAGGGAGCATTCTCAGAGCAATTTTCATGAGCTTGTGGGTCACAGGAAGGTAAGACAAAGGGTGCTGCTGTCACTAGGGGTGTGTGTGTGTGTGTGTGTGTGTGTGTGCAGATGTGAACACATGTGGGCTCTCAACCGCATATATACACTGATCTGTCAGTGAGAGTGTGCTCTCGGCTGTAGATTTCCCAGAAATAACTAACTAACTACACTCCCATGATCTGCATGGCAGTGGAGATCAAATGACAGGCAAAAAAGACCAACTTCACAAAACCCCGCTGTTGTTACTTATCTTTTGGCCTGTTAGAGCAGAATTCACTGGGCAACATTCCTTTTAAATACTGTATTTTAAAGGAGCCCATCACTTAACCCAATCTAGACTGGTGCTGTCATTTAATTTCCTCTAATGAATGAGATGGATAACACTGTATTACATTCAGACCGAATTCACTGATTTATGTAGTTTAGGAGTAAACTAAAATTTAGATTCAGGAAAGAACAAGCTACTTCCAGTCTGCCTTTATTATTTGGAAACTGCCTGTGATTTCCTTAATTATCTGTGCAAAATGGCAACTAAATAATGCTAGTTTCAGCCGAGCGGTGTGGTGGATGTTTTACTGACTTACAGCCGCAGCTTACTAGGTGCTTACCGTGTGGTGCTAAATATTTCGCAAGTAGACTTAGTCTCTCCATTAGCTCTTTGAAGTAGGTCCTGTAATGGGCCCATTTTACACATGAGGGCATGGATATTTGGTAGCTTGCCCAAGGTACCATAGCCAAATGAACTGTGTAGTGGGGATTACAAAACTAAGTACTCAAACTTTCTACACTGACTCAACACCTGCTGCTGCCAGGGACACTCACTTGAGACCATTAGGCTTCCCTGTAGAACAGGTGGAAAGGTACTCTGTGACTACGTCACATTCTTTGCATTGAGCTGGTTCCTATCATTATATGCACTTTGTGTTGACTACTGCCTATCCAATTCCCTGATTGCAATAATTTGGAGACAAAGATATAGAATTTAATTGACATGGTCAATTAGCTCCAAAGCAAATTCTATGACTATAGTCTCACTGTTAGCTATTTTCTTTCTTCTCCCTGCCGACTGACAACAAAAAGTAAAGTAACATGAGCAACTATGCAATGCTCATTCTTCTTTTAATTGAAAAGGAAATCATTTTAAGACTTACGACGGAGTGACATGTCAGCCAACTCTCCCATAATCATATTACTATGCTAGCCTCCTGGAGAGAGGATGCAATACTCAGACAGGAAAACTCCAAAGAAAGCATCATTTCTTGTGGAATGCAAATTATGAACTTGATCATGTTCAGGAAACTATTCTGGTGATATATTTCTTATGTATATGATAATCCACATTGCAGGTGCTATGCATGCACTTCAGTGGGCCATTTGTTTTCATATTATTTGGTATATTGTATTTTATTATCATAGGATGGAAGATTTGAAGAATAGTGAGGCATTTTTTGTATCTACTTTAAACTGTTAGTTTTACTGCATTTCGGGATGGGGACAATTTTTCCACAGTCAGATCATGCTATAAAGACTATATTGAATTATTCCCATGAAGCAACTGTTACTCTCCGGGGAGCGGGCAGGCCCCACAAGGAAAGGATGACTGATTGCACAGGCAGTGCCACCTGCATGCAGCTACTGGAGAGCAGTGCGGCGGGAGCAGAGGGTGCAACTTCTCTGAGCCTGGAATCGCATTTGGCAATTTATGCACATTCCCAAGTACTTGCTGCTGGATTTCTTGTGTCCTGATAAACTCTGAATTGCCCAGGACTCTATCACTGAAAGAAGCTGTGAACAGTAGAAGAGGATGAAAACAAAATTTTTTTTCGAAAGCCTTACCTAGCACCACAGGGACTCAAAGACTGCAGCAAAGCTGGTTTTGTAGCAGATAAGGTCTTCTGGGGGGAGACTTTGAGCATGACTATAGGAATGGAGGGTTTGTGCTTCTTTTTTTAACAGTGGCAATCGTTCCTTCCCAGAAATAACCCCCTAGAAGCAGAGATGCCGTACAGGAATGTGTATGTGCATGGTATACATTTTAACCTAAACTAACAATTTGGAAGAAAAATGTCTTTTTTTTTTTTTGTATTATGAAGGTGAAAACTCACAGTGTCTGCTTGCTCTGTAGAACAGTATTCTTGGGAATTTTTTCCCCTCCAAATGCATCAGTGCTAAATGTTCTCTAACCCTCATATAAATGATACTGAGAAACCCCAAGGAATAAAGGACACAAGCAAAGTTTTAGACAACTTCAAAAGTGCTAAAGTAGCTTAAAAATCCCCACAAATTATGAACTGTTGATTAATGATGCTCTGAGAGGAGCAAACAGGGAGGCTGTCAATGTTCGAAAGCTCGTGTCTTCTTTCCTCGCACACTCTCACCTTCCCTCTTGGGTTCGGTTATCCGGTGACTGTGTTTAATATACCTCATCACTGAAGATATTTCCTAATCTCATAAATATGGAGATTTCCTTTATGAAAGTTGCCAAAAGATCTTTGTTACACATCCGTAAGGCCCAGGCTCCCACATTTTTAAGCATCAGTTTATGAACAATGAAGGTGAGCCGTGTTTTCCCAAGCTTACTGTTTCCCTCCCTCTGCACACTCTTTGCACAGTGATCCCAGGAGCTGCTTTTTGATGTCCGTGACGTTTAACTAAGCTCAGCTTCTGGTGCTATATGATCTCAATGTGAGTGTCCCTGTCTTAGCATGATGAACCCAGGAACTGGTATATTATAAAATATTTCTTGGAAATAACTCTATGGAAAGGACAGGAACAAGTGTATTTTTCAGTACCTTAAATTTTCTTGCCTAGTCTTAAGAAAACTCTCATTAACAAGGGAAGATTTAGGTTAATCAGGAACTGAAAACCTAAGCTAGAGGTAAGTGGGAGAATTGGCTAGAGTTTTGCATATGAGCCAGGGATAGGCAAATACTGTCCCTGGACTCACAGAAGCAGTCAGGGGACAGAGCCATTCAAAGCAACAGCCTAACTCTTCCAAACTAAATTAGTCACATACTGGATACAGATTTTTAAAACTGTTGACAACCTTAAAGCCAGGTATGATTTGTTTTCTTTTTTATGGTACTGGGAATTTAACATAGGGCTTTCCTAGGTCCTTTGTATTTTTAATTTTTGACACAGAATCTCACTAAGTTCCTCCAGTTGACACATAAACTTGTGATCCCCCTTTCTCAGCCTCCCGGCGTACTGAGATGATAGGCCTGTGCCACCGTGGCTGGCTCAAGCGTTTTTCTCAAACTACCCTTTCTCATACCCATCCCATTGTCATTCAGTGGTTATTTTCAAAAATATGTAAAGGACTTAGAGATTGTTACAATGTAAAGGGGATTAGAATGGAGGGAGCAGGAGGAGATGAGAAGGGAATGGTACAAACAGAATTATGGTGTGGCAGGTACACGCACAAGCTCCCGCCAGTAAATATAAACGTTACATACCACAACATGGGTATAAAATACATAATTAATTTAAGATATATTAATATGGAACCCAAAATATAAAATCTTCATTACAGATTTTACTTCTCAAGCGAAATATAATTACAGGATCATTTAAATACCAGTTTGCCCACCCAAGCTGGATATTATGTACAGAGATACCTAAAAGGGACTTCTATTTAGAACATATAAAGAATTGAAAAAAAAGTCAGGCCCCACTAAATTCAAAGACACAATCCAAAAAAGAGCATCTAAGATGAATATACACTTGTCAGATGAAGAAATACAAATGGAAAATAAATATATGAAAAAAAATGCTCAGCATCACTGGTCATTTGAGAGATGCACATTAAAACAACATTGAGACTCCATCTCACTCCAGAAAGTATGGCTGCCATCAAAAAATTAACCAATAACAAATGCTAGGAGGGCAATGGGGGAAAAGGAACCCTTCTCCACTGCTGGTGAGGCTATAGAGTGGTGCAAACACTGTGGAAATCAGTGTGGAGATTCCTCAAAAAACTAGGATTTGAGGTCCCATTCTATCTAGCTATTCCTCTTCTTAGTATTTTTCCAGAAGAACTGAAAACATCATACCATAGTGATGTATGTGTATTCATGGTTATAGCAGGGCAATTTGTAATAATTAAATCGTGGAAATAACCCAAATGCTCATCAACTGAGAAATGGATAAAAAGGGTGTAGTATTTTTATACAATGGAGTACTACACAGATATTAAGAAGGATAAACTTGAGGGCTTCATAGGTAAATGGACGTGACTTGAGACCATACTCTTAAGTGAAATAAATCAGACTCACATGTGTACATATAGTATTGTCTTGTCTCCTTAACACACAAAAACACTGAAAGAGGAAATAGAATCCAAAATGTAAAACAGGTGTCCTGAAAGTGAAAGGGAAAGAAATAGCAAAAAAAAAAAAAAAAAAAAAAAAAAACCTAGGAAACAGGAAAGAAGGGAAAAGATAGATAACTATAATACTAATTTTTGTTAGTTCATAAAAAAGAACATTTGTGCTTTAATTGTTTGATCAATTTTTCATGTCTATATTTTTTCCATGTCTATATTTTGTAATCTGAGCAACTACTTTGAAGATAACAATATGCAATATACTAAGCCTTGTTCAACTCTCATTATTTGGTTTTGAAATTCTGTATCATTGATTTTGTTTTGTTTTAAAATAAAACATAAATCCACTAAAAGGAGATACCTAAAAGGGCTGTGAGTGGCGATAGAAGACCGGAAGCACAGTGTATTTCCTGCTCCCTGTATTTCCTGCTTTTCTTCCTGTGTTCTCACAATGCTGCTGAGTGGCTAAAACCCAGAGAGCTCAACTAGTACAGAAAATCAAAAACAAAACACTAGAACCCTGATCTTTCTACACAAAGGATGAAGAAAGTGGCAGCACAGTGAGACAAAAGATTTTCAGAGAGTGACCGATCGACCCGAGCCAAGGGCCATAGACAGAAGCAAGGCCCACCTCTAACCAGTTACAAGGCCACAAAATGCCTCTGCTTCCAGGGTGCCATCAGAGTAGACAGGTCGGGGAATGTCTGGGATCTGCAATGTCAGGACTCTAGGAACTTAACCACTGTCAGAGAATCCCAAGGCTCTCGTCATGGCATCAGTGGGAAGCACATGGAACCTCTGCAGTCATGAGGGATCTGTCCACTCCCTGCGGGGACAGTGATGGAGACAGCTCAGCCAAGAGCAAGCACTGTCACCTCCATCCTGCGACACCAAAAACAAAACCTCCATGCACTCTTAATGTCCCCACAGGTCACACGAGGAATGTTACAGAGGTTTTTCTACCCATCCCAGTCAGAGACGGAGCAGTAAAAACCCAGACCTCTCATAGGGCAAAGAGATTTCCACTCTGATATTATGTTATTCTGAGCAAGGAACCACACTTCTATACCAGTCTAGAATTAGAGGCAAACTCACTTCATTCTTTATTTGGATAGTGTCAGAGTGAACAGCCGAAGTTATTTTAAACAACATTCATTGTAACACAGGACCCAATATGTCCAGGTTTTCTTTTTTAAAAAAATCTGTTGCTATACCAGGACATGAAATGACCTCAAATTGAATGGAAAAAAGGCAATGAACAAATGCCAGCACAGATAGAAATGTTAGAATTACCTAGCAAATAATTAAAAATACTCAGGATAATAAAAAGCTCTCAAAGGCGAACTAAGAAGTTAGAAAGCACTCGTAGCAAGGAGAATTTTCTAGCAAGGAAATAGAAGATATAATGAAGACATGAATGAAAGGTTTAGAACTATAAAATGCAACATCAGACAAGCATTAATCAATGAGTGCAATAGCACCATGAGAGGAATGAAAAAAAGCAATATCAATTATATAATAAGAGAAATTATTAAAGTTGAACAGTAGACAAAATATGATTTCCAAGATTATACCAAAAGATTCATTATTCCTATTGAGGGAATTCAGGACAAAGATGAGATGGGGCAGAGCTATGAAAATACTCACATGAGTCAGGGATGCAGTTCAATGGCACAAGCACTTGCCTGGCAAGTGTAAGGTCCTGAGTTCTATTTCTGGTACCAAAAAATCAATAAGAACATTTTTTTTAAAAAGTACTCACATAAATAATAGGAGAGTGCTTCACAAATTTGGTGAAAGACATAAACCAATACTTTCAAGAAACAGAACAAAAACTTGATAGGCTAAACTTGAAGAAATCCATACCAAGACAAAGAGACAAACTTCTCAAACCAAAGACAAAGATACCGTGAAATCATCAAGAGAAAAAAGAAACATTACCTCTAGCAGAAAAGCAATTGGAGTGAGAGAATGGATTTGTCATTGAGGTCAAAGGGAAACAGCCCAACAATTTCAAGTGTTGTATAAAACAAGAACTGTGTATGCACAACCTTATATTTAGAGAAAATGTGTTTCAGGTACAAATAAGAGAATTTTTCATCTTCTTATGTACCTTACAAAAAATGATGAAAGAAAATTACTGAGAAAATGACAAGATAAGAAATCTAGGAAAATTAGGAAAGAATAAATGTACAATTTTTACTTACTGCAAAAAAATATAACTAGAATAAAATTTCCTCTTCAGTTTTTCAAATTGCATTTGACAGTTGAAGCAAAAATAAAAGTATCTGATATAATTATAATATATGGAGAAGAAATAATTATGAAAATCATGAAAAAATGTGCATTTTAAAAGAAATAAGTTTGTTTTGAGGGGATGCATTTGGGACAGGGTCCCACAGTGTAGCTCAGGCTGACCTTGAACTCACTAAGGATTTCAAGGCCTCAAACTTGAGCTGATCTTCCTGCTTCATCCTCTCAAATGCAGGGAATACGGGCATGTACCACCACACCTGGCTAAAAGAGGTAAGATTTAAATATTTCACTCAAATGATAAAATAATGCAACTAGTAAGTTACGAGAAGTTATGACATGATACAAAGAAACCAGTAACAAGGGGACTGGGGATTTAGCTCAGCAGCATAAGTGCCTGCCTTGCAAGCACATGGTCACGAGTTCAATCCCCGGTACCAATTAAAAAAAAAAAAAAAAGAAACCAGTAACAAAATCTATACTATATCTATAAAAATATATATACATATAAATATATATTCCAGTATTAGAAATCAAAATTAAATTCTAAAAATAAGAAGCACATAAAAGAAAATATATGGGAAGGCCAAGCCAAACAAGCACTAGTTGTTTAAAAAAATATATTCATGGCTACATTATTAACAGACTTCAGAGCAAAGAAAATTATCAGAGATAGAGAATAACATTATAATAATAGTTAAAGTAGGAAAAAGTAGTACAAAGAGCAGTACTACAGAGGTGCAAAGTTTAAGCAGCACATACTGAAAGAAGTGGAAGGGGAAATGTTTCTCTTAGGTACAACTGGAAATGTCAGTACCTTTGTTCAGCTCCTACCATGTGCGAGGCATTGATAATATGGTAGTAAATAAACAAACAAACAAAACACAAAAAGAAATGAGACCCAGTTCTGACTATGAAAACTCATACTTTACAAGGGAAGATGCATTTTAACTAATTACAAAATAATTTGCCAGGATCATAAATGAGATAAAGGGAATTTCTAAAACACTGGAAGTGTAGCCTCATTTGTTTAACATGCCCTGTACTAATGTCAACAATACCTAGGCATACAAGGAACTCCCAAGTTAGAGAATCTAATAGGATCTGCATTGCTCCAGTTGCATTTTCTGAAGATAACAAAATCCATGTTACCTCACATATGGTGCAAAAACTACCCACAGCTGGAAAATAATCCACTGCCAGGAAGATGGAATTTTGAGTCTCTCATGCATTTGTTTCACCAGTAACACATTCACTCTCAGTCCCCAGTGCGCCTGGAGTTCTTTGGTGCAGAATGGTCGGCAGATGGGCACTACAAGGGCATGTGACAAACACTCCAAAGAGATGCAGCAGCGGGAGCATGACTTACCCCTGAGAAGTAAACACCAGGAAGGCTGAGACGGGAGTGGACTTACCACTGTATAGATCTGATGCTTTCGTCTTTTAGCCAGGTCAATTATGTTTACTCCGTTGTAGTAAAGGTTTTCGATACATCCGTGGAAGTTTTTCTTTAAAAAGGTCCCAGGTTTGCCCGGTACTGGAATTCCTCCAAAACTAAGCTTTATGGGGGGAAAAATAAAAAATAAAAAAAAAAATTAACTCTTAGCGATAAGCACTGAAAGAGTAGGAGAGGAAAAGGAACAGATGCATTTCAGTAGATTTGATTGTAGGTAACAGCCAAGTGGCCCAAATAATTATAGATGCCACTTGATTACACATTTAAAAGGATACTGATTATATCATGTAAAAATAACTGTAATTGCTTGCTTCTTAAGGGCTTATTACACAAAACCATTTTCATGTCTTTTCTAAACCTTTTTAACACTAAATAAAAATATTTTACAGAAAGAGAAAAAAAAGAAAAGATAATCAACATCTTTATATTCATCTCTTACAGAAGCATCATAGATTATACAGCCAAACAAAAGCCAAGGGACAAATAAAACATACATCTTTTGGGCTACAGAAAGACCTGGGCTGAAAGCTTGCATTTTATACAAAAAGCCTTATGCAGGAGGTGGTTCCCAAACTATTATCTATAAAGATGAAAAATAGGAAACCATGCATGTATCCCAGGCAGTTTTGTAAAGAGAATAAAAATCAATATGAAGATTCATATTTGGTGTCATTAGTGATACTTATTGAACATATGTGATAAAATGAGAAATGAATGCAACATCTAATGAAAAGTGCAAGGTTATAATTGGTTGTGACGTATGGTGCCAGCATTATAAAGCTGTGCATGCAAGATAGGCTGGGAAGAAACACACTAAAATATTTATTAATGCTGCTTGTCTTTGGAAAGATTTTGGGATGTTAGTTTCCTTTACTATTTTCAGTCCTGGTAATAACAGAAACTAATTTAAAGGATGTACTGTTAAAAAAAAACTGTTAATGAATACATTTTTAATATGCCAGGAAACCACCATTAAAAGTACAACTACTTCTTTCTCTAATTTCAACTACCACCCGCACTTTGTACCTAAACTACATCCAGGTACCCACATCTAGTACTTACACTACACGAAGGTCCTGCACCCCTCACCCCCACCAGGGCCACTCACTAACATGCGGGCTTGCACACACATGAATGCACAAACAATGCTATGGGGGGACGTGTTCTTGCACTTTCAAATTCTTCTTCTTGTATGAAAATTAGTGATACACACTAAAGACAACTTCTAGACTTTTTTAAAATCATAGTTTCACATTATTTAAAAAAGTGTTCCTTCCTGAACACTAAAAAGTGATGAGTTATTAATTCTGTTGCTAACTTTTACTTACCACTGCTTTACATTTTTAAGGCGATTATTTTAATATTTTAATGTTTCATTTTAAAATGTAATTTTAGGTGATTTTATTTAAAATACTCTTTATAATCATGGTTGAAGAGTAATTATTTACTCTAAAACATTTATTTGGAAAAGAATACATGTTCTCAATATGTCATCTTCTTAAGAACTTTATTATCTATTTCTGAGAAGGATTTCACTTAAAGATATTATTTCTTATGCTAGTTTACTTATTCAATTACTTCTTCAAAATTTTATTCTTTGAAGAATTCTATAATGTATGAATTGATTCATTCCAAAATATATTATCATGAAAAAATATATCCATGCTATTGGCAGTGTCTTATTTTCTCTTACCAGTTATTTGCATGTGCTTTTACACCAAAACATAAATATTTTAATTTGAGTGTGTGAAAGGTTCGTCATATAAAGCATGTAAAATACTTTATTTTTTAAACCTATTTTTATACATTTTTCTCTTATTTTACTCTCCCAGTCAAAGTCTAAGACCAGCCAAAACTTTTTAAGGGATCTTTAAAAAAACATTAACACCATAGAATCTTGCAAACACAAAATAAAACAAAGGTTTTCTTTTTTTTGAAATATTCATGACACTGACTCTGAGGCTACATTAAGGAAATATTTCTCTACTCTTATTTTACATGCTGTTTGTTGTTTGTTTATTTGAAATTGGAATAAACACTGACTTTTGTCCATTAGATTTTTAACAGTTCGCTGGATGGCATAAAGGATGCTTTGTGTAATCAACTGCTGAGATGAATTATATCACTGGATTATAAGTTAGTAGGTCCTGCTTAATGATCCGCTACAGTAGAGCCTCTAAGAGTTTGTTGCCTTTATCTGGAGATAGTCCATGTTAAAGGCAGCAGAGGAGGCTGAGTGTTACTTTTCTTTTGTGAAGCATTTGTACCAAGGTTTGATTTGGCTGTTAGAACAACTAAGGAAATTTTGTCTTTCACTACAAGAAAAGTTCCTCAGTCTTCGAAAATATTCTGGTCAATATAAAAAAAAAATTAAGGATAAATTTCTTTTTCTTTGTTGATTTATTTCAGTGTTCAAATACTGGGGAGGTGAATCATTTATAGTTTTAGAAGCTTCATTCTTTAATTTGCAAATTTTTGCATAAGTCAAATTAGCAAAGTCAAAGTATAATAGGATAGTTTGACCTTTACATCTTTGTTTCTATAATTTTAAATATTTCATGACAGGTTTATTCTTTTTATTTTAATTTTGGCCATCTTTATGAATTTCTAAATACATTTTTAATGCTTTACTTCACTCAGCTGTAACTTAGGAAAATACTGGTTGCAGAAAAACATTTGAAGGAATGAGAAGAACAGAAAAGCACTGTCATTAGAATAGTCAAATACAGTACCTGAAGGATTCAGATTAAAGGCTTCTCCTCAAAAGCCAAATACTATGCAGCATACTACATATAACAAAATTATAATTTGTTGTTGAGTTGAGGGCACAGTCTCTCCTAAGCTGAGTAAAGAATTTGGGAAAAGTTTGACGGGGACAGAAGTAGAGATGGACACTGTAGTTGTGTTGGGGTTTCCTTTCTGGTCCTCTTTGGATTATCACCAGAGGTGTGTTAGGGAAGATATGGCTAGAAGTTGTCATGGAGATCTTAGAAACCAAGGATGGTCCTTTTCTCCTGATTCTAATAGCTCTGACCAGCACCATCCTATCAGAACTGCCTGAAAGTTAACAAAGTCCCAGATCTCAACGGCTGGAGCACAGACAAGTTATGAATGGCTGAGGGAACTCATAGATGGCCCTGAAGACTGTTTCATGATGGCCTGCTCATGCCTGGACACAGTGACGGTGAGCTGTTGGTGACTCCCAGCCCCATGAGAGCAGGAAAGGCTGTGCTGAGACACTCAATAAATGCACACAGGGCAAGGAACTGCAGCTCTGGGGAGACCACCTGACTAGACCCTACAGACTCAGGCCACGGCAGGTACACATTTCATGGCAGAAGCTGACCCATGAGTCTCACGACCCCAAACCATGTGAGACTGGTGGGCATCGTGTCCAGTGGAACTAGTGGATAATATGCCTTTACTTATGCAGGGCATTACAGTGACCCAGTTCGTGATCTGCCCAGGGAAAAGCAAACAAAGAGAAGGGAAAGATCTAAGTATAAACCAATATTTACACAAAACATATGTAATTTTAAATAGGGATTGAATATTTGTGCATTGGGAGGAGTGCATTTTTCTTCCATTAGGGGAAAGAGTGGTTGATGGGCATGTTGAATTCACTAAAGGTCTGACCAAAATTGCATTTACGTACGTTTGCGGAGGAGTGTAAATTTTACACCTGACTTACAGATTTTTTAAGTAGAGAATTTGAAGTTTTATATATAGAATTATAGATTTAATTAACTATCATATAAGGTAGACTGGAAAATTGGTTTCACATATTGATGTTTTTATTTCCTATATAATATTCATTTTTATAAATATTTTAGAAATCTTTATAAGTTATCCTTGGTACAAAACTATTAATTGCACATTACAATTATATCCCTAGTATCATTCGATTTTATGCTTTAAAACTTTGGTGATAAAACATTAATATATTACTTAAATTATATTTCTGTCGATCAAGCCACTCACAAGAGACAAAGCTGTGCAGACCATGGGTTGTTCAAATCATGGTAGTGACCTATTTGCAAAAATTGAGTATTGATCATTTGCAAGCTGTCTAGCTCAGCTGGACTCTGATCAACTCCCAGCTTGCCAGCTCTGGCTTCTCTCCTTAATTCTCAGTTAGTTCATTCGTTTGGTTGCACAACTAGATATGTAAAAATCACCTCCTTCCAAACAGTGCAACCATTATGTGCTGCACACGAGTACCAAGAAAAATTAAAAAGAAAACAGCTTCTTTGCCCTGGCTCCAGCAGCTCTGCACTGCACAACTGCCTCTTAGACACCTCATAGCCAGCTGGTATTAACCAGTATCAATAGAAATAAACGGACATTTAAAGATCTTTGAAATTTATTAACATTGTGTGATAGATACATGTAATTAATATGTGTACGTGTTTTTAATTAGGGACCAGAGTGATAATTTGACAATGGCTATCTTGTAAATTTTTGCTTTTGAAGGTAGTTTTTTGTTCTGCTTCTACCGTTTTCTCACATGATTAATTAGTGTATCTTTGTCTCCAATTCCACCTCTTTAAAAACACTTTAAATTTCCCTTCACTGATTTCATTCTCAAGGATGTTGGTACCATATCTTTGTCTTTCCTTCAGTCTTCGGCACATTTTATCATGTGGCAGACACTGAACAGTTGCGAGCAAAGGATGTGCTGGTGAGCTTCTGGCTGTGATCAAACACTCCATGTCCATAACCTAAAGAGCAGGTTTATTTTGGCTCAGGGTTTCAGAGTTCCAAACAGCAAGGTCATGGTGAAAAGGCACAGGGGAGGAAGATGGCTACTCAGCTTGTGCCTTTCAGGAAACAGGGAACAAAGGAAGACACCAAGAAGAAAGGCGTGGGGACCAGATATGTCCAAAAGCACACCCCAAACTCCGCTGGACATCTGAAGTGCACTTTCCTGGCAGCCTGTGCGTCTCCCAAGACAGTCAAGTTAACGGTTAAGATGAAGCATCACAGAGAGCATGGCAGGTGACAGAGGGCCTCCGGTGTATGGGGAACAGAGCTGCCAGCCCTGCTGCTTCTCAGCCATTGATCTGCATCCTGCAGTTGTCATAACTTTCCAAACAAAGTCTGCCTCATCCGCACAATTAGTTTTGGAGAATATTAATGAATGCTTTTATTTCAACTATAATTTTACAACTTTAGAAACCCTCACAAGGTTCATTCCAATTTGCAGGCACAAACCCAATTTGCTAGGTAGCTGTTGAAGCCCCACTTTCTAGCAGTTGTAAATCACGCTCCTGTGGTAGAATTAAAGGTAAATCATGCATTGTCTCCTTTCTCCAGAAATGCAGGGCCAGGGCTGGACAAATCCACCTCTGAAAGACTGCTGTAGGCCAAAGTTTGATAAAAACAATGCAGAAACACTAACTATGCTAGACAAGCATACTAGAAGTTTTAGAGAAGGTACCTGGAATCAGAGTCTGAAGGATAACAAATCTAAAGCATACATATATAAATATAAATGTTACAGAAAAGCATATGAAATAAAGTCTGGAGGGCAATGTAAAGAACACTCCCAGAAGCCCAGGAAACACAAAGTAGTTTGTTTGATGATACCCACACTGGTAATTAAAGACTATAATTTAACACTAAAGTGTTAAATTATAGCAAACTTAGCAAGATGAGTTGGATCCATATGATAAGGTCTTTGTTGATCTGAGAATGGAGAATTAATGAAGTATTTTCCTCCATAAAGATAATAATCATGTTTAGGAAAATGTTGATTAAATTGAGAGGGAAAAGGCAGGATGCAGAAGGGTTACTTTGGCTTCTATTCACGGAGGTAGAAGTGTAGTATCATCGTAGACCTCTCGTAGGTAAAAGGAACCCGAGTTGGGAGCCCATTCTCTCCCGAGGTCAGCAAAGCAAACCTCCTCATCTCCCCCAGGTGTCTGCTCAGAAGTGCTTGACACCAGTGCTCATCACTAGAACATACCCTGCTCCCTCAGTCTTTATGGCCCACAACCTTGACCTGACTTTGTTCTTCCAGAGCATCATTAAGATATTATACAATTCCTATAATTACTATACAATTTCCTTTTTGTGTTTTCTATTGCTTAGAGTCTATCACTTCCACAAGAATGAAAATACTGCCAACCTAGAAGTCTTTTTTCTCTTCTTTAACATTTTTCCAGCATGGTAATGGGTACACAGTACACAGAAGCTGCCAAGTGAGCATTCGATCAATAGTGCTATGGTTAGATTTTGACTGTTCCCCGAAATTCAGTGTCAAAGGCTTGATCTCAAAGGTGGCATCACACAGAGCTCTGGAACCTTGAGCAGGGAGTAGTGGGGAGGAATTTTGGGCATTGAGCGTGCGCATGTGAAGGGAATGGAAGAATCTCAAGCCTTTCCTCTTGTCTTTTGCACTCCAGTCTTGGGATGTGTGGAGTTAATGTGCAACTTCCACCCTCCATGTTCCGCTTTCAGAGGCCCAAAGCCAGGACCACAACTGATCACAGACCAAAACTCCGAGAAGTATAAGCTTTAATAATCCTTCTCTCTTTATAAAAAATCATCTTGGCTGTTTGTTACAGTATAGTGGAATGTTGAATAATGTATTTTTGAAATATCTCCTTTAAAAAGGGTTTCTCAAAGGCACCTATAATATCTTAATTATTTATAGTTATGTAACTCTAAGAAGTATGATTCAAACATAATAGGCTCTATGAATATTTTTTAAACTCAAGCAAAACAGAGTGCTAGGAACTTTCTTCTAAATCTCCTTTAGCTTTGCTGCAGTTTTTGGCAAGTCTGCCTCTCTTTTCCTGATTGTTTGGACTTAGCAGACTGCATAACTTTCTTTGATGCTGGGGATCAAAATTCAGATATTAAATTGTAAAATTTCATCATATTTCATGTTGGAAGACAAAGTCCATCAACAATCTGATGGAACTGCTATGAATGGGCACCAGCTGAATCAATGCATCCCAGGGGAGGCCTGCTTTGATATTAAAGGTGCGAGGTACCAGCATCTGTTACGCTCTTCTTCTTTGATCTGCTCCTCTCCTTTGGTCTGGCATCCATTGTCTCTTCAATCTTTAATATTCCTTCAATGTCAAGGACTCAATTCCTCCTTTAGTGGCTAAATTTTCTTCATCTTTGTTTCTCCATCTTACTTTCTGCCTGTCTTAAATTTCTAATATTTTTGAAATTTCCCCAGTTATGGTGAATATTTTTCCCAGTTTTGCTGGGACTCACACTATTTTCTAATGAGAGAGCCAGGGACAAATATCCAAACTTCTGTCTTCTTTATCCACATTTGACTTGTGTACTGTCTGCAGCTCATTAAGCCAAGTGGGAAGTCTTAGGACTTTGCAATGCAAATCAAAGCTTTTGAATTTTTACTAATAAAAATAAATTTTAAAAGATCTAATATTCCAATTTTCTAGTGTAATCTCAATTTTTAATATTGATATCAAATCAAAAAATTTTTAAAGAAGGAAATCCCAGTGATAATCCTGGCAATATACACCATGCCAAAGATTCACCATATTGAAACTTACACTCTACTGCTGGAGAGCAAAATTATAATGAGATGAGCGTTAGTAATTTGAGGGACATCTCCCACCCATGCAGTAGAGAAGCCAGAGTTCCATAAACTTCAAATCAGTGCCCTGAATCCTACCCACTCTTTTTAGACTTTCCAATTTGTGGTTCAGTTGAACAAAGCAATCAATGAAGTAGATGCCTCACTAAGGTGACATACTTTCCCTGGTTTTATTAAAAGTCATTGTGGTGGTTAAACTTCTTGCGTCACCTTGATTTGCTTGACACACACCTAGGGAACCAGGAAAGCACATTCTGAGTGCATGTGTTAGTCCTGAACTTGGGATCCATACCTGGTACGTGACCTCTGCTTCTTCAGCCTCCTTTTATTCTGTTACCTGGCCACAGGAACGGCGCAGCTTTGTTCCCCACACCTGCCTCCCTGATATGTCTGCCTAGCAACCAGCCAATCATGTACTGAATCCCCAGAAGCTGTGAGCCAAATTAAGCCTTACTTCTTTTAAATTATAAGACTTGAGTATCATATCACAGCAAAAAGAGAAATAGTTGAAACAACATTCCATGTGTAAAAACTAAAATCCTGCAGTCCTGGAGCCCTGTCAGTCCCGGACAGTCTGGTATAGTTTACCCCATTGTCTGAGGTTTCAAAGCACATTACTGGCTATTTGGAGAACCTGGTCCTGACCTGGAAGAGAATAAAACAAAAGGTAGCAAGATAAAGTATCAGAAGCACCAAAGTGTTCTTGGCAGTATAAATCAGCCCCTAGGTTTCCCTAATAGATCAGCTCTATGTTCTTAATTTACTATCAGCTTTTTCACTGTGGGCTATATTCAGACTACCATTTTTTATTATTGCTATTTTGTACTATTCTTCCAGTCAAATCTGCTCAAGGCCTATGATTCCTTTTTACTAAATGGGCATCTTTGTAGACTCCAAGACATCAGAAGCTGCTCTATGATTTTTTTGTCTCAATGAATGTACGATATTTTTACCAATATTCTGTGGCCAATTCATCAATCATATACATGCCAATAGTCAATCAAGAGTTCAATGGAAGTTCAAACTTCAATATCTTCCATATATCCAGACAACAGAGACTTCTGCAAGGAACTAGCCTTCTTGATGGAGAGATGGTGGCCCTGTTGACTTGATCACAAAGCCGCTCCCCACTTCCAGACAATGACATGCCCAACAACATCCCAAGATTTTGCTTGAGAGTTTAGACTGTTCTCTTCCCTCATCTGTCTGTCTGAGGGATGGCTGAGGGGCAGTTGTTCCTAGCATGAGTAGAGGTTGGCCTGTTGGGTGTGACTGGGAAGGTACATTTGTCAAGCTAGGAAAGTAGAACCTATTTCACACAATAGTTCATTAATCTGAGTTGTATTTCCTGAAATATTTAGATTTATGGCATGTTGTTCTCCATTTTTACTACTGTCTAACTGTGCATACAGGTGGATTCTGGCTAACTTTACACTATTTTATTGATGATTATAGTAATTTAGCCCGGATGTCTTATTGACCACTTCCAAGCTGAGTGGCAGGTTCATTATAGCATACTACCCACCCCCTAGCAGAAACATACACAACTAGAAATTGCACTCTCACTTACTCCTTTAGTGCATGTTAATAAAAACAATAATTTCTTTTTAGTATAGTGGTGGCACTGAAAGTTAATCACCACAACATTGAATATGATTGGTTTGCTTTTAATACATACTATGAGGAATATTTACACCTTATTTCAGAATTATAGAACTTTAGGAAATATAAAATCAGCTGGTCAACAAATCATAACAATGTTAAATTGAAAATAAGAAAGAAATAAGGAACTACCTGAGATGTTTTCAGGTCACCTGTATAGAGAGAGCTCAAAACTGACATACAGATCTGTTGTTAGGACTCCTGGGACCGGTCCTCCCCCTGGGGAGAGATGAAGCTTGGTCTCCTGTAAGAGGTCTGGCATGAGGGCCACAGGTATGAGTTCACACCCTCTTCCTGTCACTAGGTAGCTACAGGGGAATAGAGGGTGGGTCTTATTCAATTTTGCTCTGTGTTATGTTTTCATTTTTGATAGAATAGTTCATAACCTCCTTTCTACAGCTGGTTTAGGGGTTACACAAGAGTCACAAATGCTACACATGATATGTAGTTTTGAGCCTCTCATATGCCTCTCTTTCGTTTTCTCTTTATTTCATTTTATTTAGCTTACTCCTATCTAAGTACCCTTTCAATTCAGTTTCCAAATTAAAAAAAGAACCAGTGACAATTATAGTATCACATGGTCTTGAAAATAGTTTCCCTAGTGATCTGCAATTATTTTGATCAGCAAATAAATAATTTTTAAGTGGTCCAGCCAGTCTTTTAACCCTGCCTGTGTCATAAGAGAAGTATCTACCAGATGTGTGAAACCATAGTGGGTGCTCCAGGAGTCCCACCTCAGCACAGGGAGAACCACTAGTAACTTCTTATGAGAAGGAAAGAAGGCCTTGGATTGAGTGCTTGCAGTTCACACAAAGAGAATTCATTCATTGAATTAACACATATTTTCCAAGTGCATTTTCTGTGCCAGTCACAATTCTATGGCAGTAAAGAAAATTTCAATAGAAAAAAGAAAATTTCCTCCTTTATGATGAGCTTAAGTTCTATGGCTGCCGTGCAGATGATAAGACACAAAAGATTTTTAAGGTCAATTTAGTTATAATGCACTTTCAAGTGTTTTTGAAAACAAACTGTGGAAAAAAATTAGGGCATACAATTTTAGAAGCAGATGTGTAAGATCTGTATTGTAAATCACACATTAATTCTAAAATACTTTTTTGCATGTTTTACAAAATTTAGCAAGCTCTGGGAGCACATGCAGTGGAAAGCTTCTGCTTGGTATCCTCTACCTCTGACAGTCTATCTTACCAGTCATGCTAGTATCCTTCCATAATGGTCTGTCTCTGCATGCTTCCGAATTTATGTATTCTCTCGTTATTCTTTTGTTGTTGTTGTTGTTTTTTGTTGGTTTTTTTATTTTTATTTTTTTTTTTTTTGAACTCACAATCTTGTGCTTGCCAGGCAGGCACTTAAGCCACTGAGCTAAATCCCCAGCCCATTCTCCCATTATTCTTAAAACACATACCATTTATGCTATACTGCATAATGACTTTTCTCTCTCTTTTTTTTTTAAAGCAGTATTTATTGCAGATGGTTCTATACAAGGGTACAAGGATTTTTCGCATTGTTTTTAATAAATTAGGGACACTTTTATGTTGGTTTGTCAGGCATTCCCACACAGGGTGAGTTCAAAGCTTCAGGCTAGGTCTAATGGGCTGACAAAGACAAAAGTAGTTGTTAAATTCAGACAATTTTGAGCTCACACAGACAGTAAAGAAAACAATAACCAAATGTTTCTGCTTCCTGGGATCCCTACCCCAGGACCTGAAAAGCATGGCTCTTAAACAAAATGGGCCTGAAGCACAATATGAACTAAGCACTTTCCATTTCTCAGGATCTAAATGCAGACTGCAGGTAAAGAACAACCTCAAAGACAGCTCAGCTCTCAGAGGATAAGGTGAAAACCTCATTTCACAGCAGGATCTGGGAGGTGATAGGAAAGTGACCCCAGACATCCTCTGGGGTAGAGAGCCCACTGGGACAGGACAGGGGCAGCCCCTCCCTGTCTCCTCCTCTGGCACAGAGATCCTCTGTGCAAGGAACTTCAGACAGTGTCCTGTGGGGACAGTGGGAGGCCCCCGGGTGCTGTGTTGGAGTTCCTCCAATGAGGGCTGATCTATTTGTCATCAGTCTTTCCTGATGGACTTTTGGGCAATTTTCCATCTTTTACTATTTCTCCGATAAACCCTGTTACACATATTTGTTTGAAAGTATTGGATAAATTGCCAGAAACAAATTATGGAGTGGAAAAACATTTCTTTCTTATTTTGAAGGATATTATCCTTCCTGAAATTTTATATTAATTACAATGCCAACAACAATGTATGACATAGTTTTGATTTCTTTATATTTATACCAGTGTAGCATGTTATGAAGTACTAGCTTTTGCAATCTAAGCTAAAACATTAGCTTAGAACATTAAATGACATTTTACTAGTATTATTACTAGTATTATTGTTATTATTATTATTTTGCAATGAGTGAAGTTAAACATGAATATCATATACATGAACATCATATATTTTTTATTTGTTCAATTTCTTTCCCTGCTATTCTATTCTGTTAACACTTTTCAATAATTTGTAGATTGTTTATATTTATTAAAGGGATTGTTGCATTTTTTTCAAGTTACTTGGTTGGGGGTGATGTCATTTGATGCATATCTCTGCATTTTTTAAAAAAATATTTTGACAAAAATTTTCATATATTTGATCTCAAGGTTTCTGGAATTTATCATACTTAAAAGGACTTCAAACATTTTTAGATTATAAAATTATTTTGAGGGGCCAGGGATTTATATAGGTGACATGGCACCTGCTTGGCAAGCATGAGGTCCTGAGTTCAATTCCCTATACCTCCCCCCAAAAAACAGAAAAAAATGTTTTTCAAGCTTTTAAAAATTTCCACTTGAAAATGTATGAGGACCACATGTGTATTTTCAATATTTAGGCTCTTCCTTAAGTCTAGTTTTGGGGTTGTGGTTGTTTAATTCAAAATAAGAATGTTCATCTAGGTGTGGTGGCACATTCCTCTAATCCCAGCACTCGGGAGGCTGAGGCAGGGGGATCCTCGCAAGTTAGAGACCAGCCTGGTCTACAGAGTGAGCCCAAGGCCAACCTGAACCACATAGCAAGACCTTGTCTCAAAAGACAAGTTTTTTCAGTAAAATACATTGTGTATTTTATAAAATATTTTTCTTGCATATATTAAAAAACACATAATCTAAAAATGTCTTTAAGAATCTGCAGACATATAAAATGGAGGTGTAAACCAGGTCACTGAGCACTATGGAAAAGACTTTTTGGGTTTGCACAGACGTCGGAAGCTGGAAGAAACATAGACTGCCATCGTCTTCCTCATAGCCTTGGAAGGAGTCACAGGGGTCCAGTACTGCGATCCCATCCAGATGGCAAGCGAAGGGAACAGGAGCTCCTCCTCACCCTTCTGACAGAAGCTTCTACGAGCCCTGGCCTGTGTGGCCTTCTGGGCTTGAAGAAAAGCAGACACCTGCAAACACTGCGTTGTGACCAAGGCCAGGCTAAGGTGTCTTTCAGAAATTCATTTTGCCACTTGGTATGACCTTAAGGTGGTCTCAGATGAGAAACGACAGCCACCACATTCTCCTACCATACAGTAACCCATCCAGCTAGTATTTGAAAAGGACGTCGTTTTGCATAATAGGTTTAGCCCTACATAAAACGTGGTAGAAGGCAGTTGTCTGTTCACAAGACAGCTTTGGCAGGGCTCACTGGAGCTCAGGAATGTGACCTCCATCCTTTCTTCCAGGTGGCAATATCTGGGACTCATGTGTGCACAGGTGGCCCTGCACAGAAAACAAGCCAAGACCCTGGGCTCTGATCAACAGAGAACTTTATCCTGAGACAGGCCTTCCATCCAGCTGTCTTACTGAGCTCTAGTCCCTTCCACTGTAGTGTGACTTAGCTTCTGAGTAACTGAAGTGGGGAGATCTCATTTCCCATTTTATACAACTATTTAGCTGTACAGTAGTGATTAGAACTGGGATTCCTGGACACACTCCCATGCTCTTTCTTCCTATGTGTCCTCTGATGCTAATCTTGAAGGCCAGAGACCTCTTCCAACATAAAATGCTTGTCTTTCAGTTTCACCAGTGCCTCTCTTGCTGTTACAATTCATCAGTCTCCTTTCATGATCACCACAGTGACCTAGCTGCACAACTGGAAGGTTCTGGAAACTCTTAGAGCAGAGGCTACTTGAGAGGAAGACTTCAAGGTGACTTTTTTTGCAGGGAGCATTTCATAAGGCACTGAGACATCCATTCACGCCCTGAAGAAATTGGTTTTAATTGTCATAAATTAAGTGACATCATTGAATCCTTGGATATTATCGAGAAAGGAGGTATGGTGGGAAAAATAGTGAGACAGCACAGTGACATTATGCACCTTTTTATTGTTATTTTCAAGTTTCTAAAGTCTTTTCTCTGCTTTGAAGTAGTTCTAATATAGTGCATTCTCTTTGTGTTTTCAATCAATTAAACAAGTTGACAAAAGAGAATGATGGACATTCAAAGATTTCCAATTTTCGGCAACTCAAAAATATCTACCCGGCATCTGGCATCCTTGAGTCACAGAGTGACAGTTTTTTGTTTGAAGTTGAATAAAGGCATGTCTTATCCATCATGTATGCACAAAGTTTGGGATCAGAAGAAGAGATACCTTTGAGAGTTCATGATAGTGACTGAAAGAAGAGAGGCCAGCTCCTTCCTTTTCAGTTATTCAGCTCCACTTACACTGGTCTATTGTCTATTCTGCTAGTAACTGAAACTGTCTCCTAGCAGGGTTTGCTACCTTCTGTCCAGCAATGTCTTCTTGCAAGTCCAAACCACACACAGCCTTCACAGTGATGGCTGTAAGACAGCGGCTCTCAGACATTTAGGAACACCAGTGCTCTAAAGACCATCTAAGCAAACACTGCTGAGCCCTCTCTCAGGCTTTGATCTAGTAGGCCCAGATGGGACCTGGATATATTTACTTTTAACAAGTTTTCTAGGGTTGCTAATTGGGCTGGCCCCTAAATCGAACATTTAGAATTATTAGCACACAAACACAAAATTATCTAAAACACAAAATATCTATGGCACTATGCTACAAAACATTCTTCAGAGGTTCTTTTATCAGTCTCACATGGCCCTCTATCACTTTGTCCATGACTCATTCTTGTGTTTTTTTCACTATCCCCTACTGCAGGTGGTGTGATGATAAAGTTAAAAAACACTTATTGAAGGTGGGCACATACATGAGCAAATGTGTGTGTGTGTGTGTGTGTGTGTGTGTGTGTGTACGCTTGTGCACCTGTGTGTGTTTGTAAAACTCTAAGACTTCTGGTATAAGCAATGCATAGCAAACAATTTGCAAATAATGTTCTAGATGATAACCTTTATCATAAATTCCAGTTGATTCTTATGGGATAATTTTATTAAGTTTTTTATTAAACTCCTTTTCTGTGGTAACATACAATCTGTATCATATATTGCTTTCCTTTTTCTACAAGCCCTTAAAAATAAAAAGTTTGTGTTAAACCACAAAACTTGAGCCATGCAAGTCTAGATAATCTAGAAGACAGTTAACCAAATCATAATTTGTAGTATTTTTCAGTTACTTGAGTGCAAAAATTTTTCCTCTGGCAGATTTCAAACTATCTAAGCAGTATCACTGAACACGGACTTGGGAAGTAATTTGCTGTTTCAGCCCAATATAGGATATTTGTGCTGCACAGGGAGAAAGTCACAAATTTATTTCATTGAAAGTTTATTTAATTTGAACAGTTGTTATATATATGAGGTGGCTCACAAAGCTCTTGAAGCCTAACATTCAGCCCACAGGAGCTGCGCTGACTCAGACACACCGCTGCTGGCCTACTGCCCTGAACCGCACACACAGTACACTGTCTGGCTTTCCATTCACCGTGCCCTCTTGAACCTCCTGAACTTTGCCATTAGGATCAGTGTCTCCTGCCAGAAGCCTGCTGCCACATCCCGGGCTGATCCCTGGGTGCTTCCCACATTATCTCCACTGTTGCCTCCTCAGTCCCGTTCTTCAGGGACTTGTTTTGCTATTAGACCGCGAGATTCTCCAACTCAAGGACTTGCCCTTGCACAATTTTGAGCCCAGCACGGAGTTTAGGATCCAGGAGGGGGACAACAGAAACTGCACTACTTGTAAAGCTGGGTAACTCTTGGCTGCCAATTAGTGCAACCCTGTGCAACCTCCTTTGTATTGTGAAGCTGGTGCATTTTACTGGACCTCATCTACAAATGAGCAGGGCAGAAACAGCTTCCTGTGTGTTGGTAAAAACCTGCATCACAAGAAGTTTAAAGACTGAGCTGATAGGATAGATTCTAGATGTCTGGAGATTGTGTTTATGCTATGTGTATCTTTCATCACCCCCAGCTAATTGAAGTTGTTTTTAAAGAGAAAATGACTTTATATAAGCAACAGACTCAATAAGGATACAGGCAGGTTGCAAGAAAACACACACACACACACACACACACACACACACAGAAACAAGAGCGGTAAAGGACTAAATGTAGTGCTTACAGATAGCTGTAACTATTACAGGCATCTGAGTTAGTTAGAAATACTATAGGCAGTGAGACAGGGCTAGGTCCTGGAAGGAGCCAGTGCAGAAGCCCAGATACCTTGCAACTGTGGGGGAGACAGGCACCTCCTGCTGTGGGCCAAGCCTCAAGACAAAAAACCAAGCAAATGCATCCATATCATAAGAATTGATATTCTAAATAGTTCCATATCACCCTGAGGAAGTCAGGAGTCACCATTCCATCCCCCTATGGAAGAGTTACTATTCTCTAAGAATGCCTGCTTTCTACTGTCTTCCCCATTTGTCCCCAGTTTAATCAATTTTACCTGAACTATTAATCGTATTGGTTAACCATAGTTCTGTCCTACCTTATGCCTATCTGCCTTGTGAGCTCCCAGTTTTCCCCACCTTGAGCCCATCTCACTCCTTGGTTTTACTCTATAAAAGTCACTAGAAAAGACAGAGTCCCTGGCAACCCGCCCAAGACCCCTTCTGTCTCTCTCAGACAGAAGCTTTCTTTCTCTCAATAAATATATTCTACTTTTAACCTCCATTGTTCCTAAAATTCATTCTTCAATTTTAGAGAACATGAACTCGACCAGACATAATATGTCGGGAGTTTCATTTGCCTATATCAGAACTTTCTGGAGGACCACAAATACCACCAGGGCATCTCCTCCCCTCACTTGTCAGGTGCTTTGGCTTGGGCTCCTCCCTCTGTCGGCTGCCTGGCATGGACAGAATGGAGGCTAATTCTCAGAGCAAGTGAGATTCTCCATTCCTTGGAACGGCAGTCTCCCAGTGGCTGTGTTTACTGAATTTTCTCAGCACTTTTGAGCAGAGAAGCTGGAAATGTGCGGAGAAGTTGACTCACCTCGTAATCAATGTCCAGGGCATCCGCCTCACCCTTGGTCCTGAAGTGCTGCGTGTGTTTGTCCATGGTAAAATTCACCTGCTTGCCCACACGCTCGATGAGGACTGAGTGCCAGTGCTGGTCATCAAGGAGGCTGCCCAGGGTAGCCGAGGGCGGGCTACTGCTGAGCCGAGCTTTGCTGTCCTCTGTGAAGAAAGAGGAAGTGGGATGGCAGCCGTGCCCAAGGGCAGTGTTCAGCACTGAAGTGTACTGCACGATGGGCCAGCTTCCTCTATCCTAAAGGTAAGAGCCCTTATCTCTCCAGGCCTGCACTGTGCCGGCCTTGTCAATGAATAACGGCTATGAACACAGATTGCAGGACTGAATTTAATTCAAATGCATTCGCTCCTAGCAAGAAATTAAATATTTCCTGGACTTACACAGTTAAATAATGAAAAGAACTTGATCCTAATGGCCTTATTGCAGGCAGCTGAGTTAGTTAGTTAAAATTATTATAGGCAGTGAGACAGGGCTAGGTTCTCAATGGAGCCAGTGCAGACACCTGGAAACTGTGGGGAAGCTGAAGCCTCCTGCTGTGGACCAGGCCTCAAGACAGAAGACCATACAAATACACCCATATCCTGAGGATTCACACCCTAAATAGTTCCCATCCCCCTAGGGAGGAGTCACTGCTTCTTAGCAATTTCTGCTTTCTAAGTGACTGGCTTCCCCATTTGTCCCTATTGTAACCAATTTTACCTGAACTGTTGATCTTATTGGCTAACTATAGTTATGTCCCACCTTATGCCCATCCTTCTTTTGAGTTCCCAGTCTTCCCCCACCTTGAACTCATGGTTTTACTCTATAAAAGTCCCTGGAAAAGACAGAGCCCCAGGCAACCCACTTGGGACCCCTCCTGTCTCTCTGGAGACAGAAGCTTTCTCTCAATAAATATATTCTACTCTTCACCTACGCTGCTCCTAAAATTCATTCTTCGATTTTAGAGAACACGAGCTGGAAGACACAGTAGGTCAGGAGTTTCATTCCCCTATATCAGCCTCACCAATCAGACTGCAAGGTTTTTCACTTTCAGGAAAACATACATAGCCTTTGAGTTTGAGTATTTCTTGAACAGAGAAGGCAGATCGTGAGATGTGCAGAGGAGGAAGAATAAACTTGGGGTAGGTCTGAGGAGGCAGTGGGGCTCCTGAGTTAGAGAATTCTGTGGGGAAAGGCAAAGGTGAGGAGCTATCATCCTTGTTAACACTGTCAGCAGGCTATTGCATGAACGATCCTGAAACAGGGAGTTTACAACCTCTATTCCAGTACTTCAACAGAAATTCCTGCCTATATTTTGCAAGTAAAGAAATCTGAGGCTCAGTGTGGTTAATCACACATGCTTCAGCAGTGCAAGTAGAATTGAAACCCAGTTCTGCTTTGATCATTTTTCCTTCAATGATAGCTCTGGATTGAGATACAGGTCTCCTGCGATGACAGTTGGGCCTATGCACATACAGTTTGGGATATTCCCTTTGAGAGAGATGCTCAGATGGAAATGAGTTCTCAATTCATGCATCTCTGACTTCCTTCCTGCCCTCCTCTTCCAGTACTGTTCTTTCTCTACCTGTGGCTCTGCATGGAAAAGTTAACAGCTCCCTACTCCTGCAGCGTTTGCCTCACCCAAACCAACATGAACAACTGAATACAAGTGATCATTACTTACAAATTAGTGTTCACTTTGGGGTGTATGTTATGCATTCCCCGAAAAGTCTCTCTCCTCTTGCCTGCCACGTGTTTTCACAGCACAGCACGCAGACAGCCTGCTCAGCAATGTGACATTCAGGGAGTAGGAGCTGCCACTTCCCCTGTCGGCTGCTCACTCCCACCTCAAGTATGGCCCCAAGTCACTTTCCCTTCACTGAAGACACTAAGCTGCTTCACACAGCCTGGCAGGGAGGCACTTAAGACTGAAAGCAGAGAGCCTGTGCTTAAACATCTAACCCTATTTTGTTTTGTTACTTGTTCTACAGCTAATTAACTAATATATATTCTTCTTTTCTTTACCTCTCCCTCTCTCCTCCTTCCATGAAAAGATGCAATGTAAGGAGATACAGCATTAAAAGATATGCTGTCTCCTCTGAAGGTCTTAGTGTGGCAATCTCTACAAACAGATCTATACCAAGTGTCTGGTGGGACCCAGCAGTGCACACAGAGAGCCATGGACACTTGGTGAGAACACTCTCTTATTTAAGGGAGCATCTTGGTAAAAATGTCTTTCCTTGCAAGAGATCAATTTACTGTTATAAAACAGGTCACCTGTGAAGTTCCCTATGCCTTTTTCTACCTCATCTTCCAAACTGACCCTTGCAAATTTAATGTGTCAGATTATCAATATTGGTATTCATTTGTACATATCAAGCTTCTCACATAAGGAAAACATTTTACATATTTTGTTTAAATTATTCCTGAACACAGTTCTACAAAAATGTCAGTCTGCAAGAATCCAGAAGATTTACTCAAGGACACAAAGAATTAGTGTCACCATTTGGCTCCACCTGACTGTAAAAGTAATACTCTTTCCACTACTTCCTCAGGGAAAAAGTGATGTTCGCATTCTCTCTCATTTCTCATGTTGTGAGGAACTGCTCCCCACTGTACAAGCATGTAAACTATGTGGATTAGTCAGAATGGCCAGTGTCAGAAAAGAATGTGATGGATTGGAAAGAAAAGAGTTGTGGCAAAGGAAGATGGTACAATGCAGGGACGGAAGGATATAATGCAGAGCAGAACACAAATTTCACCTCGGGGGGGCTAACCAGTCCAGCAAGACCCAGCTATACCCTGGTATGATTATATGCAAGGGTCTCATAGTCACCCATGTGAGACCTTTGAAGAAAATAGGAAGCAATGGGATTCTAGAGGATGTGATGTGAATAATGTCTACGCATTATTAAGCAGTGAAATAAGAGTTCTTTATTTTTAGGAGATTTCTTAATTCTTAGTGAATAAAAATACAGATTTATTTTGCAGTTGTTCAAGCTGGTCTTTAGTTTTTTTTTTTTTTTTTTTTTTTTTTTTGCCACTGTTCATTTTCTGTTATTTCATTTTGAAGTCCTGTGATGCTTTCATTCTTTTGAATGGTTTTACACTATTTTGTTATGTTTGATATTATTGTGTGTGAAGGTAGGCTCAACTATTTCAAAGAAAGAGACATTATGGTAGCTACTGTAGATGTCCAGTTGTCTTGTTGTGAAGTGCTGTGCTGCTTGCATCGTTCTGTTCTGATTTTCTTTGTTCTATTCTCTTTTGTTTTATTCTACATTTGTCAAATGCGTAGAAGACACAAAATACCAAGAGTGAATCATAAACTACTGAACTTCAGTTGCCAATGATGTGTCCATGTCGGTTCTTTGACTGTAACAAATGTATCACTCTGGTGTGGGATGCTGATCATGGAAGGCTGTGCATTTGTGGAAGCAGGGTACAATGAAAGCTTTCTATATTTCCCAGCCAGTTTTGTGTGCCTGCAAAACTCCTCTCCATTCCTTGTGGCCAACAAGGTCCCGAGCTCCTCCAATGACAATGGTTGAACTCACACTGGGGAAGCTAGTCATCATAAGCTCCTCCAGGAGAACCAGGAGAATGGCTCAAACAGCAACATGTAGGAGAATCCACAACACCTCTGGTCTTTAATTTTTATCCATTTTCTGTGACATTACTTCTTTATGAAATTGTTGTCTTAATATGTTTATGTTATGTGTTTTTATAATGAGTACTTCTTATATTTTAATTAATATCCAAAGCTAAATAATAAATAGAAGTGTTTGATTAGACTGTAATTTCCTTAAGAATAAGGACCAGCGTCTGGGTGTGGAGGCTGACACCTATAATCTCAGCTACTACAGAGGCTGAGGAATGAGGACTGTAAGTTTAAGGCTGGCCTGGACCATTCAGGGAAACCCTATCTCCACATGAAAGCATGAGGACTATGGGTGCACCACAGTAGAGCACTTGCATGGCATAAAAGAGGTCCCGAATTCCATTCCCCAAACTTCTAAACAAAGAAGACTGACAATTTCAAGTTTTAAATGATCAGCATCAAGCTCCATGTCTAAAGCAATAGAATGGTACAACCTACAATTTTTGCCCCAGTGGCAGAATTTATGAAAAAGCATGCAACTTCCCCAACTGACACTGTGTTTGAAATGCTTACATTTCTCCCCTCTTGAGGAACAAATCTCCATATAACTCGAAGTTAATTGTGGATTCAGAGGTGCATCCTGATCTCCCCATTCTTAAAATTTAACACATGAATGTCAATTGTCTGATATTTAATATACAATTATGTTAAGGTTTACAACACATTAGCGATTAATGTCTGGACATTGGGGAATGCTGGAATAGAGCGCTTATCCCAGCTGTTTATCTATGCAATGATATGATCTTAAGCAACTGGTGGACATCAATGAATGGGCTTAGAGATAACGTGGACTGTTGCATGATTTACATTGTATGTACAGAGGCCCCTCAAGATATGACCAGCCTGACATACAAACTATTTGGGCTATGACTAGAATTTTACATTTAACTTCGGATCAAAGTCTTGAGTGATGACTCACAGGCAAGTCATGATGCTAGAACATATGTAAGTGCCCAGATGTGCATGTTTGTGGTTGTGGTTTCAGTCCTTGCTGTAACATAATTGCTATGGTTACTACTATCAAAATGTGTTCCAAAATGCTGGGAAAGAAGTGAAGGAAAGAAGGGAAGGAAAAGAAAGCAAGAAAGAACCTGAAAAGGACAGCGTTAAAGAAAAAAAGAAACAGACAACCTTAGACCAGATTTTAGTTCTGAAAATGTTGAGACCTGGTGACACAGAAACAGGCCATAGTGGGCTGCAGACACTCCAGAGGAAAGAAAGGACAGCAGAGAGCCAGGTGTCCGATGTTCCTTTGGAAGGGGACTCTCCTTCTAAACAATAAGTACCTTCCATTGCTTCCTCCCTGCCTGCAATGATGTCAACTTGAACGGTGAGTACAGTATGAAATTGTTTCATATATAATAGGCGTATTTTATAAATTTTTGGTGAATACAGCTGGAAACTTATTGATGTTTCTGTAAAGCACACACATTATACAACCCTTTTTTTGTTAGGAAAAAGTTAGTTAAGGGGTGCTTTGGAAGGTCTGGAATGCATTATGGGTATTTTCATTATTTCCTATGGGAATAGTAGTCAACTTACAACCAAGTTGAGTTATAACCAGTCCTCACAAGCAAATTAAGTTTGTAAGTCAAGGGTTCACTGTACTAAACTTTGTATAGCATTTTTATATTTAAAACGTTTGGGACGGTAACTGATTGTGGGCTTTCAAAAATGGCAACTGGAAAAATGCAATGTTCCCGTAAATGTGATAAATATTCTATAAAAATGTTAGTTGGCTTCTTGTAATGCTTGAATTTCTAAGGAGTTAAGTGTGTGTTGTACTCTTCGGAGAATGTGAAAAGCTATTATAGATGTCTGTCTGAGTTGATCATGAAGTCAAGGACTTTGACCCTTTAACCATGGAGTTGGCTCTGAGGGTATCCAGCTCTGCACATGTTTATATTCTAGCCCAGGATTTCACTGTCCTTCAGCTCTATGTATTGGATACACCCTAAACATTCTGCCTCAGTTCAAAGACGTTGAACCCTTGTAAGGATAAGTGACCTATAAGCACTGTGGATGTGTTGTTTAGTTCCTGCACGACCCAGTCATGGGATTCTTCTACTCTTCAATTCTCCTCTTTCCCTTGGGGGTTCTGGATGTTGCAATTCTAAGAAGGCTGATTGTCACAGGTGAGCTGAATAAGATGCACAAAAAGTAGAAAGGGGAATCTCCCTAACTCTCTTACAGATTGAAAAAAGAAATCTCTTTCCCACCACTTTCAAGTTGACGAAAATAATCAATATTCTGTCCTAACAAAGTAGGCCAAGGAGAAGTACCTTGGGAAACTGCATCATACAACTGACTCTGCCCAGGTCAGACTTGGTACATACAACTAGGTAGCATGAACTGGGGAGTCTTTAAGGTGTCACTTGATCAACAGCATACTGTCTTGTAAGTGGTTTATATTTAATGCATTTGGTGACGGTTTTATGAGTTACTCTTGTATATCTGTAGGTTCTTTCTGCCACCTTGCCCCTGCTCACAATAGAGACGGAGAAGATTCTTAGAAAAGGCATCAAGAATAAAGTCCTGCAAGGTTTGGTTTGGAACTTTGCATGAATCTTCAATCTAATATCTCTTCTAATAATTGCTAAAATCTGTTTGTTGTTGTCTTTCCAGTCCTCACACAAGCTGAGCTTGCAGACAGGTAAATCTCTCCTCCTGTAGGAGGCAATAATAGAATCCATCCTAGAGGGGAAGGCTGGAATCCTAACTGCGCAAGATGCAGGATTCTATACTGAAGTAGCTGGCATTCAATAAATGTACGGCTCACCCTGCCTTGGCCAGACCACTGAAAGTAAACAGCAGTTCCCTCCACAAGCTATGAGAATGTCCAGGATCTTACAATTTTTCCTCTACATATATATGACTCCTCAAAAAACCTGAAACAATAAAAATGTTTTTCCAGCAATTTTCCCTTGAACGAAACTTAACTTTCACAAATGTATCTAATGGTGTAAATTGTGAGCCAGCTTTTACAGTATGTGTGTGCACATTTGATGCAGTTACTTTAGAGTTTGAATTACTAAATGACATAAACAGATAAGTACAGAGATAGTCAAATAAATGCTTAATAATTAGCTTGAAGCTGCTTCATGCAGTAGCATTATAAACACTGCAAAATATGGTAGTTTTCTATCCCTGCAGAGATGAAGGAAATATACCATATTGTACGCAGTGGTTTGTATCTGACACACCAGAGGCACCTTACAACCGTGACCTGCTGAAGAATGTGGTAGTCTGTTTCCCAACCCAGGAAAAGAATGGGCAGAGCCTGACCCTACCCAAGTTTAGGTACAGGGTAAGCCTGCCCTTCTGGAGCTCCAAGGTGATGTGGTCGCCACGTTGACCTTCTCCATGGAACAAGACTCCATCCCCTTGCAAGCTCTTGAACTTCAGGGAGATCACATCTTTGAGAGTGCTCATCAGCTTCTGATTGAACCTGTACAGAAGGGAGCTTCGGCCATCAAAGTCAGCGACATCTGATTCTGGGTACAAAGACAGAGGAGGGAAACAGAAATCAGTATAAACCCACACATCCGGTCGTTTCTGTTCCCTAGCTTAGTGGTTGCTCAATTCACATGAATGTTCTTGAGATCAGAAAGGTTCCATCTCAACAGGAAACATATAGGCTAGACCTAACTTAATTAGGCTCTGAGGAATTACTCATTTACGAGCAACCACTCCACACTGAGTCAAAATGAGCTGATCATCAGACTAGAAGCAAAAACCTCTCATTAGTGACATGTCAGAATTTGCTTGAGGGGACAAGGTGACATACCAAAAATATCTATGTCAGGCTTGTCATATCAGGTGGCTGGTTTATAATAACATTTTATGATTTATCTTGTTTATTAATTTGTTTCTGATTGTTGGAACCATCTGATCTTTCAAGGCAGGAGAGGAAAAAGATATACAGCTTGTTATGCCCACCAGGATTGAATAGTTCAGTCTTTCCAGAATCCTATATTGAGAAGGATTCTGAGGCTCTTTCTGGGTTAAGAATAAAAGAATACTAGTAAAGGAATGTTTGGTGCTTCATCAGGGAGAAGAGATACATTGCATGTTTGCCATTCCTGTCTTGTTCTATGCTGGTAGTACATGTCTTTTCAGTGTTTTCCTACAGAAGTATTCATTTATTGTCATTTTTTGCCTTTCTTCTAACCAGAGATATCTTTAGTTGATTAGCAAAAATTGCACATATTTATGGGGAACCACGTGAAATTTTCACACGTGAATACATTGTGTAATGTTTAAGTCAGAGTAAGCATAGCAATATCTGAAAACAATTATCACCGTATTTAAACAAAAATACGGAAATTGCTTTCTTCTAGTTTTTTCTTAAAACAATGATCATTTTCTATTATAATTCTTTTGTGCAATAGGACACCAAAATTTATTTCTACAATCTAACTCTAACTTAGTATCCATGGACTTTCCCACCCTTCTTTCCTCTCTGCTTAGCATAGCCCCTGGTAACCACTAGTATACTCTCAATTTCTATGTGATAATTCTTTTATATAGAACATATGTGTCAGATTGTATGTCACTTGCCTTCCTATGCCTTACTTATTTTATTAACATAAGGTCTGCTAGTTCCATTATTACTAAAGCCAAAAAGAAAAGATCAAATTATCATGATTTAAACAAAGATATGCCAAGAAAGCTAATGGAGACTTTATTTAGGAACCAATATTGTAGGTTATTTTTATATCCTCTTCCAAAGGACTTACCATGAAAACTTTCATAGCAACCTTTCCTTACTTTTACAGTAAGAAAACTCCAAACCTGTTTATGACTTAAAACAGATTTCTCATAGCCCATCTCACATGGGTGAAGTGGAATTTAAGGGAGTATGAATGAGTTAAGAGTTTTCTTCTTTGAAATCTAATACTTAGGAAAACTTAATTTTTTCAATATTTGCAAGCAAAGGAAATTCTCAGCTCATTATATGAAATGATAAATTAAGTACATTTTATGGTCAGAAGTTGAGAAATAATCTTTAGAATGCTAGGTTTTTGAAATAGAAAAGTAAAATTGTACTTTTCTGTGATTACTTTTGGAACACATTTGCATAATTCATTTAAGGAATAAAGTGATTCCAACTAAAAGTCATGGATGACTCCAGATTGTGAAAAACATCCTGTCCAGATGCAGAGAGATTTTCAGATACTTCCACTTTTCTCAGAACCACCCTACGCCATCAGAGACCTCTGCCTAGGCTCCCAGTTAGATTTCTACCCAAGCCAATCAGGCGCGCCAGGCAGATGAGGGAGATGAACGTGCATGTAAGTATAAACTCTGATAGCCACAGCTTCTTAGCTCAGTCACCTTGGGCTACTTTACATCTCCAAAACTTCATTTCTTTATCTACAAATCGGAGATCATTATGGTCACAGTAAAGGATGTCAGAAGAAAGGAACATGGACGAGTAACATTCAGCTACTTCTCAGAGCTTTGCCAAGAGCAGTAATCTCGACACTTGGAAAACAACAACTTAGTTATAAGAAAAGTGAGACTCTGGGATTAAAGAAAATCTCAACAGAAAAACTTAGGAACCACAAACATCTACAGAAACTGAAGGCAACAATAAAAGAACACTAGCAAATACAAGGTAAGCCCAGAGAAGACTGGCCACTCCAGAGAGAATCAACAGACCAAGGCATTGCTGTTAGCCCCAAGAAAAGCCCAGAGTTGTAAACTGCAAAAACAAGGCAGCATTTTATCTAAAATCATTCATTCTGCATCAAAACCTAATGTTGCAGAAGAAAGCCATTGTAGAACCACCATTTAAAGGAGCCATTTTGGGACAGGGTTATTAGGAATCTTAAATCATAGAAGAACTGGATATCAAGGTCTGTGCAGTCAGCTGCCGCAGTGGTCTGTGAGGTGACGCTAGCACAGGAGTTGCCCCCTTAGTATTAGCATCACTATCAAGCTTCTTTGATTTTCACATATTTAGTTGACTGTGTGCTATGACAGCTGAATCCCTTTCTATTGTTAAAGGTTATACAGTTGTTACATTTAACAAGTATTTAGTGTATGTCAATATTTCCTTTGTGTCTGTACCTGTAGCTGAGAAGCTTTTGAAGTGTTAAAGGTGGCACAGTGACAGGTTTTTGCTTTTTACTGTGCATCAATATCTGGTTTGTCTCTGATAGCAGCTGATTTCTCTGCTTTTGCCACTGGTGGCACTCCTATTGCTCCTGATGTCAACTGGATTTGCTATATACCAATCTCCGCATTTGTGTCACTGATGTCATTGTAGTTCATTTTTTGAACTACATTTTTTGAACTACATCACTGTGGTTCATTTTCATTGTAGCTGTAGTTCATCAGCTCTGTGTGTGGCACTAGGGATGGAGTCCCCAGAAGAAAGTTGGACATTAAGATGAGCCACAAATATTACAGTAAGTAGGTTCAGCAGGGGTTCAAACACTAAAATATTGCTAAACACAGAAACTCAATGCAGGGCCAGGCATGGTGCATACTCAGCACTTGGGAGGCTGAGGCAGAAGGATCACTGTGAGTTAAAGTCAGGCAAGGTTACATGGTAAGTTCAAAGACAGCCTGCACTACAAACTAAGACCCTGTCTCAAACAACAACAACAACAAAAATCATGGAGAAACAGATTCTAGCTAAAGAGAGATCCACAGCAGAGAAACAGGGTTTACATCCTAACTAATCTTCAACTTCTACAAAAACAACATAGATATGAGAAAGGAAGACAACAAGGTACTTCTCCAAAGCCTTAGCTCCCCACAGACTAAAGTAGAGGAAGTTACAAGAATGCAAAAACAAAACAGTCAATATATTTTAAGAGCTCAAAGAATAAACACATTAGATAATTCATAAAATGTTTAGTGAACTTAAGGGGTACTTATTAAATGTTCAACAGATTTATTTAAGAAATTTAGCTAAACAATGTAATAAAAGGTGTCAGTGACCAGCTCCTAAAGAATTAAACACTGTGAAAGGGAAGCAAGTAGGAAAACAAAATATGAAACATTCAACAGAAACAATAGGTAGCAGATTTGTAAATATGAGAGAAGAGCATTAAACTGAAGATAAGTTGGATGTAGCACATTAGGAGCTCAGTAATATCATACATAGGACAAGACAATATGCAAGATTGATCCATCAGTTGTTGGATGACTCAAAAATATCAAAATTGTTAGAAAAAAGGAAAAAATAGAAGATGACTCAAAAGGTATAAGAAAGTTATTCACCAAATTTATACCTATAAGGTTTCCAAATCTAGTGAAGGAATTCAGTATTTAAGATCTATTATTTATATGTACGAATTCCTCATGATGACTGCATTTACTATGAATTGCAAGTATGTGCTACTTAAAAAAATTCAATATCACAGTACAAGAGGCATATAAACCCTCAAGTAACACAACCAGAAAAGAACTTCTACATAACAAATCATATTCACTATTCCAGAAATTTGACTGAAAGAGAAAATACTAAGTGCTGTTATAGAAAAGAAGCCTGTTACTTAGAAAGGTAAACTTTTCAGAATTATAACAAATTTCTCAGCACAGACCTTCAATGCCAGGAGTAATTAGAGTGAATTTTTTCAACTTTCTAACAGAAAATAAGTATCAACTTCAACCTTTATATCCTGCAAAATTAGCCTTCAAAATTGACAGAGAAATAAAGACTTCTCTGGACAATTCAGTCCTAAAGAAAGGCATAACCACTAAGCTGACATTGGAGCAAACTCTGAGTGGAAAGCTGCATAGACAGGGAGGCCACCAGCATCAAAGAGAGCAAGTGAAAGCACACGTCTAACTGAGAGATACATTAAACAAAACAAAAAATGTATTTCTGTAGTACGATGTTTTTAATTCTTCCTGGAAGATACTAGAAGGGGAATAGCTGGATCAAATGGGACCTCTAATCCTAGTTTTTTTTTTTAAAGGAATTTCCATGCTGATTTCCATAATGGTTGCACCAGGCTATATGACCACCAGCAGTGGAGAGGGATTCCTTTTTCCTCACAGACCTTTCACCATTTGTTATTAGTTGATTTATTGATGGTAGCTATTCTTTCTGGAGTGAGATGAAATCTCAGCATTGTTTGAATTTGCATCTCTCTAATAACCAGGGCTGTTGAAATGTGTATATATATATATATATATATATATATATATATATATATATATATCACTTATATTTCTTCATTTAACAAGTGTGTACACAGAGGGGTCTTTTTTTGGATTGGGTCTTTAAATTTGGTGTGTCTGGCTTTTTCATTTCTTTATATGTTCTAGATATAAGTCCTTTGTCTGAAGGACAACTGGCTAAAATTCCCATTCTGTGGATTGTCTTTTTACTCTGTTGGAGATTTCTTTGGTTGTGCAAAAACTTTTTAGTAGGATAATATCCCAGTTATTGATACTTTGTGCTATTTCCTATGTGATCAGACTTTTATTCATGAAGTTTTTGCCTATATATATGTCTTCAAGCATTGAATCTATTCTCTTTTCCAGGAGATTTAATGTTTCTGTTTAAATATTTAGATTTTTGATCCATTTCAATTTCAGTTTAGTGCATGGTGATAGACATGGGTCCAGTTTTACTCTGTAGTATATTTATAGCAGCATAATTGTAATAGCTAAATCTTGGAAACCACCCAAATGCCTATCATTTGATGAATAAAGAAGGAATGAATAAAGAAGATGTGACTTTTTTTATATGGCGGAGTACTTCTCCACCATAAAGAAGGATAAATTTGAGACATTTCTAAGTAAATGGATGCAACTTGAGACCATACTCTTAAGTGAAGTAATTGAATTCATATGTGCAAACATCACATTGTATCCCTGGTATGAGAAACTTAAAGAGCAAACAAGGACCAAAATATACAATAGATATTATAAAATGAGAAGCAGTTTGCCAAAAGAATAGAGGAACTAGGGTCATAGAAAGGGGAGAGGAAGGAAAGGAAAAGGAAGAAAAATTAAAAAGAATAAAATGGAAACAAAGCTTTGTAAACGGTGCAGGGAGAGGAGTTGAAGGGAGGAGACGTAACTGGGGAAAAAAGGAGGAATTGATATGTCATGTACAGCTACAAATTTGCTATGACGAATATGATCATTATGCACATCTAAAATGTACCAATAAATTTAATTTAAAAAAAAAAGAGGTCAACAATAGAAAAAAATGCATTGACAGTACTCAGTAAACACATTACAATAACAAATCCAGTATCAATGATCTTAACTCCCCAATTAAAAGACATGGACTTGTGGATTGGATAACAAAATAAAATGCAATTAGATATTGCCTACAAGAGACACAGCTAGTCTAAAAGGCACCTAATGAACTGAAAGTGAACATATGGAAAAGCATGCTCCACGCAACTAGTGCTTGAAAGCAACATGGAGTAGCAATCTTATTTTCATAGACAGCAGACTTCACACTAAAACTAATCGGAAAATACAAAGATGGTGACTACATCGTGGTAACACAAACAATTCAATGAGAGGATATAGTAATTTCAAGTACGTAAGCAACAAACAATAAAATAAAATAAACTACTAGACATAAGAGGACAAATAGACACAAATACAACTATGGGGGGACTTCAACACTCTACTGTCACAATTAGATCAAGTAGATAAATAACAAAGAATCAGCAGAGTTGAAACACATCATTAAACAAAAATATACTTAACAGATATCTACAGAAAGTTTCATTCAACAACAGAATACACGTTTTTTTCCAGAATATACACTTTTTTATCAGCTGCACATGGGACGTTTTCTGAAACAGAATATATCTTAAGCCATAACACATACTTAAATAAATACAAAAGGATAGACCTAATGCCCTGCATACTTTCAGATCATAGTGGAATGATCTACGAACTCAATAGCAACACAAATCACAGAAATGACACAAAAATATGGAAATTAAACAGTACATTACTGAATAACCAATGGATTAGAGTTAAATCAGGAAGGTAGTAAGATACAGTCCTAGAATCAAATGAAAATAGATGCACAAATGCTAAAACCTATAGGACATTACTAAGAAGGAAGTTTACAGTTGTAAATGCCGACTTTAAAATAACTGAGCAATCCTAAATAAATACCTTAAGGATGCACTGCAATATCCTAGACAAACAAGAACACCCCCAAATTGAAACAATTAGAAGAAAACAAATTATAAAGGTGATAGCAAAACTTAATAAAACTCAGAATGAATCCAAGTTTGTTCTTTAAAAGGATAGACAAGATTGACCAAAAACTGCTAAATTTACCCCAAAAGGAAAGAGAAATCCAATCAACACAATTAGAAATGAAATAGGCAAAATCACAATTAATAGCACCAAAATCTGGAAGATTATGTTATGGCTTATGTCTAGACATTTCCCCAAAGCCTTACGCATTCACAGGTGGGGCTTTCTGGAGGTACCTGGATCTAGGGTTTCCAAATACGGATTACGGGTATTTGATAACTAAATTAGTCCACTCATGGATTTAGCATAGCTCTAGATGTAGCTAATGGTATTGCTAATGGGAAAGTCTACCATGGCTGTGTGTGGCATCAAACAGAAGGTCTGTAGTGTGAATAGAATAAAATGAAAAGAGAGGCTAGCTGCTACCTCCTACCTGACACAACATGGACTGTTGTGCTTCATTAGTGAATCTCTGCCTTGCTGTGTTGCCTTGGTAACAGCCAAATGTGGACTGAAACCTCCACAAACTGTGAGCTAAAATAAATTTTTTCTCTTTTACCTTGAGGATGACTGGTATTCTGTCTCAGCAATGAGACAGTAACTAAGACACAGTATAAGAAACACTTGGAAAACTTACATTGTAATACATTGGAGAATTTAGAAGAAATTCTTAGACACACATGTATTACCAAAATTGAACCAAGAGGATATAAAAACTCTGATATGCCAATAACAGACAACAAAGTAGAGCCAGTAATAAAAACTTTACCAACAAGAGAAAGCCCAGAAATTAACATATTCACTGTCAAATTCTGCAAGAACATCAAAAATGATCCAATGCCAATAAATGACATTTTTTTTTTGTTTGTTTGTTTTGTTTTGTTTTTTTTGGTACCGGGGATCGAACTCACAACCTCACGCTTGCCAGGCAGGCGCTTAAGCCACTGAGCTAAATCCCAGTACTCCTACAGTTGGTTATTGAAGCAAGCATTACCTTGATACCAAGCCTGGCCAAGAAATTAAAAGGTAAAGAAAATTAAAGAGTGATGTACTTAATGAGCAAAGATGAAAAATCCTTAACAAAATCTGAAAAAGGGAATGCACAAAATTATTTAAGAGATCATATATCATGATTAAGCTGGCATCATACAAAGAATTCAAGGATGGTTCAACATACTGTGTTACCTCAGTTCATACTTTTCTGTGTGCACAGTTTAGTTCACAAACGAAAGTTGTTGGCAAAATTTTGTTTTTGTTCATAAACCTTGCATCAGGTGACAAACATGACTGCAGACATTTTCCTGCACAAACACAAATGTGGTCATCCTTTCCAAAATCATGAAGCAATTAAGTTTATCAACTGAGGTATCACTGTATACAAATCAATGAATGCATAAGCATCACATAAACAGAAGCAAGTCAAAAATCACATGATCATTTCAATAGACACAGAAAAGACTCTGTGACAAAATCCAACATCAATTCATGATGAAAAAATACTGAAGAAAACATGTATAAAATAAAATTGAATCTATCTGATAGAAGTCACTTATGAAAAAACCATTGTCAACATCATACTAAATGTGGAAAACCTGAAAGCATTTCCTTGAAACTCAGTAACAATACATAGATTTCTACTTTCACAACTGCTTTAGAACTCAAGTCTTTAATCAGAAAAATCAAATGAGAGAAAAATAAAATAAATACATGCAGAAAAGAAAGAATTCAAACTACTCTTATTCACAAATGACATGATTCCTTACAAAGGAATCTCAAAATCCTTTAGCAAAGCATCCTAAAACTAATAAATGCAGCAAAAGAGCAGGCTATAAAATTCACACACAAAATCATTATTATTGCTGTACAACAACCATGAATCCAACAAGAAAGAAGTTAGGAAAACAACCTCTTCCACAATAACTTTGAAAAAAATTAAATACTTAGTAAAAGACCTCTATAATAAAAACTATGATACTATGAAAAAGAAGATCAAAGAGGGCATCAGAAAATGAAAGGACATTTCCTGCTCTTGGATAGGAAAAGCCAATAATTTCAAAATGACCATGTTACCAAAACTGACATATGAACTGAATAAAATCTAAATCAAATACCAACATATTTTTCACAAAACTAGGATAAAAACAATCCTACACTTCATATGGAACCTGAAGAGACCAAGAATATCCAAAGCAATATGGCCAACAAGAGCAAACCAAGAGGCTTCACAATCCCAGATTGCAAAGCTACATTTTTCAGAGCTAGATTGCTAAAAACAGCATGATACTGGCATGAAAACAGACATATGGATCAATGGACAGCAACAGAAGATGCTGAAAAAACTCAACACACACTCAATCATGTGATCATTTAAAAGGGAGACAAAAACACATACAGGAAAATAGTCTCTTTATTGAATGGAGTTGCAAAAACTGGTTTTCCACATGCAGGAGAATGAAGCTAGACCTGTATCTCTCACCCTGAATTAAAATAGTATCAAATGGATAAAAGCCTATACATTAAAACAAAAACAAACAAATCTGCCAGAAGATTGGATAGATAAAACTCTTGAAGACATAGATATAGACAAGGTGTTTCTCAACTGAACGTCAGTTGCACAAGATATAACACTAATCAACAAATGAGAAGCATAGCAAAGGAAATAGCTAATGGTGAAGAGACAACTTACTTACTAGGAATAAATTTCTACAAACTACTCTGATATAAAAAATATATAAAGAACTAAAAAAAATAGACTTCCAAGAATAAAAGACTGAATAAAAATAAGCAATTAAAATGAACAGACACTTCTTAGGAAAGATATGTATGAAGGCTCAGTTAGTACATTTAAAACAGTGTTCACCATGTTTGGCCATTGGAGAAACAGAAATGAAAACCACACTGTTATGACTTGTGTCTAGATGTCTCCCTATAACCTCATCTGGGGTGACAGGCAGGGCTTTTTCAGAGGTAGCTGAATCTAGAGTGTATGATGCCTGGATTAAGCATGTGTGATTACTGAATCAGCCCATTGACTGGTTTTGCAACCTGCACTAAATCCAGGGATATAGATATGATATAAAAGGGCTACAAAGAAGCTGACATTTTGTGACTTCTGCTTTCTGCCTGCTGTGAATTGTTACTTCTCTGCCACCCTACCTTAGAGCCAGTCAACTATGAACTGATACCTCTACAAATATGAGCTAAATAAACCTTTTTTTACTTTAACGTGTGCATGTCAGGCATTTTATACCAGCAATGACAAAGTAACTAAGACAAATGGATAAAGAAAGCCCTTGGCCCAGCATATCTGGCACGACTGAGCCACCTCAGACCACCGCCGTGGGCCCGCCCCTTAGCCCAGCACACCTGGGTTGCCTTGGATGGCTGCCTTGGGTCCACCCCTCAGCCCAGAATACATGGGACATACCCAGCACTACTGAGCCGCTTCTGACTGCAGTGGGCCCACCCCTTGGCCCTGCATGACTGAGCTGCCTCAGACCTTCACCACAGGCCCACTCCTTGGCCCAGCATTTCTAGGTCACCACTGACGCTGACCACAGCCACAGGCCCACCCCTTGACCAAGAATACCTGGGAGGCCCCAGTACTACTGAGCCCCCTCAGACTATCACCACCGGCCCGCCCCTTGGCCAGTGCACCTGGAACGCCTCTGACCATCGACATGGGCCCACCCCTTGGGGAACCTACCCGCTTCCTGGACCTAGTACTGCAGTTGATCTTTGGATCCAATCCCTTCTCCTAGAACCTTGGACTACAGTAGACTACCATGCTGGTTGGATGGGAGACTCAGGAACCCATAACCCAAACAGAAGACCTCAGCCGGCTCCAGTCAGTATAGTGTGTTTGCCTCTAAAATAAAGGTCTGCAGTGGGTAAATAGGAGTGCAGGTGAAGCTCCCTCCAACTGTAAGACCTTTGTGAACCTGGCAAGAGAGTGGGTAATCCCCTCCTCCACACAGAGAAAATCAGACAGGTTGAAGAGTGTGCAAATATGGCCTCCCCCAACTTGGAGAATATTAAAAGAGCTTATGAGACACCCAGTGACATAGTAGGGCCTCAGCTGACACAAACACTACAGACAGGGAGAGCTGGCGACCTGCAACAACCTGAAGGCATAGCAACAGCAGGAACTAAGAGTTGACCCACATCTAGAATAGTTAGTCCAGGAAGAATACAGGACACACCCAACAGGCCCTGTAGGAGGAATTCAGGAGACTGGCTCTCCTCGTCCCTGTGGTATCTAGCAATTGGACAAATGTCAACCACACAATAGGACCCTAAAATTCACACTATGGACAGTTAAGACTGTTGGGATTGAAAGACCAAATATTTACCAAAAGGTGAACATGACAAAATGAAAAGGCAAATTGCAATCTCAAACATCTAGTCCATCAGGAACAAGTACAGGCGACACTGAAATAGAGGACTTTAAAAGTCATACACCAGAAATCTCTGAAAAGATAGCCAATGAAGTAAAGATACAAATCCACGAGATTATAGAGGAAATCAAATTAGAACTTAAGACTTACATAAAGACAGAAGTAACAACCTTAGTAAATCAGTTGCTCAAAATAGCTAGAGAAGAAATAGATAAAAAAATACAGGAGCATGAGAAACTGATTGCAACTTTGAATGAACAATGCAGAAAACAAGCAGAATCCATGAAAAAATTCACAGATATTCAAGAAAAAAATTCTATTGGAAGCTGGAAAAACCATTTAAATGAAGCTGAGGATAGAATTTCAGAACTTGAGGACAGGATCACAGATAATGATCATGAAAGGGTAGAACTTATAAAAACAACAAAGCAACATGAAATGGCATTCCAGCAGCTTCAAGATGGTGCCAAGAGAAACAATCTAAGACTATTAAGCATCACTGAAAATTCAGGAATCAACACAAAGATAACTAAAATATTCACAGAAATAATGGCAGAAAATTCCCCAAACATGGGGAAAAATCTGAAATACAAATAAGTGAGGAATACAGAATGCCAAACAGCCACAAACAATATAAGTCTACACCCAGACATATAATAAGTAAGATCTCAGAACACAGCATAAAAACAGAATACTAAAAGCTGTTACAGAAAAGACACAACTCACCTATCAAGAAAAGCCTACTAGAATAATGGCAGACTTTTCAGCACAAAGCTTCAGTTTAAGATGAACTTGGAGTGAAGTATTTCAAGACCTAAAAGAAAACAACTTTCAACCCAGACTGATATACCCAGAAAAAATGTCTTTCAAATTTAATGGAGAAATAAGACTTCCATGATAAACCACAACTGAAGAAATTCATGTCCACCAAACTAACTTTAGAGAGAGTACCGAAAGACATGCTAGATAGAAATAAAAATGACTACAATCTTCAGAACAACAACAGAAAGACTAGGCTGGACAAGAAATTAAACAAGAGGAAAAAGCAGAAAATCAACAACAGGAAAACAACATGGCAAAGTCAAGTGAGTACATATCAGTGATATCCATAAATGTAAATGGGCTCAATTCTCCTATCAAAAGACACAGGTTGACTGATGGATCAAGAAACATGATCCCACAGTATGCTGTACATAAGAAACACAACTGACTCAAAAAGAAACTCATAGATTAAAAGTCAAAGAATGGAAAACAGTATTCCATGCAACAGGAACCCAGAAAAAAGCAGAGGTAGCTATTCTGTTTGCAGACAAAGTGAACTTCAAACCTAAAATGATTAAAATAGATAAAGAAGGCCACTACATACTTGTAAGTAGAAAATGACAAGAGGAAGAACTAACATTTATAAATATGCATTCACCAAATACAGGAGAACCTAACTATATAAGACAAATACTAATGGACATGAAAAACCAAATACACAAGAACACAATTGTAATAGGAGACCTTAACACCGCACTATAACAAAGTGATAGATCAGCTAGACAAAAAGATCTTAACACCCCACTGTCACAAAGTGATAGATCAACTAGACAAAAAGTCAGCAAAGAAATAATAGAACAGAATCATACCTGTGAGCAATTGGACTTAGTGGATGTTTATAGAGTGTTCCACCCAACCACATCAGAATATACATTTTTCTCAGCTGGACCTGGGACATTCTCCAAAATAGACCATATATTAACCCATAAAGAATTCTTAAATAAATGCAAAGGGAGTGAAATTATCCCATGCATAATATCTGAACATAGTGTACTAAAATTGGAAATCAATGGCAAAAAACTGCAAAACCTGCATAAATACATGGAAATTAAATAACAACCTTCTGAATAACCAGTGGATTACAGATGAAATTAAAGGAGAAATAAAACAATAGCTACAATACAATGAAAATGCAGATGCAACATGTGGTAACCTATGGGATTCAATGAAAGCGGTCCTAAAAGGGAAATACATAGCAATAAAGAGTCACATCAAGAAAATAGAATGAACACAAATAAATAACCTAATGCTACATCTCAAGCCTCTAGAAAAGGAAGAGCAAGGCAAACACAAAGCTCATAAAAGAAAGGCAATTGTGAAGATTAGAACAGAAATTAATGCAATTGAAATTAAAAGAAAATACAAAGAAATAATGAAGCAAAGAGCTGTTTTTTTTTAGAGAATAAACAAAGTTGATAAACCCCTGGCCAATGTTATCAAGGAAAAGAAAGAAAAAATTCAAATCCACACAATAAGGACTGAAAAGGGGTAAATTACAACAGATCCCATGGAAATTCAAAAGATCATGATCACCCACTTTGAAAATCTCTACTCACATAGGTTGGAAAACACAAAGGAAATGGACAAATTTCTATAAACATATGAACTCCCAAAGCTCAATCAAGAAGATATAACAATTTTGAATAACTGAATATCAGGTACTGAAATAAAAAACATGATTAAAACTTACCAACAAAGAAAAGCCCAAGTCCTGATAGATTCATGGCTGAATTCTATAAGAAATTTAGAGAAGATTTAATACCAATACTCCTTAAACTATTCAATAAAATTGAAAGAGAAGCAGTCCTCCCTAACTCAATCTTGGAGACAAGTATCACTCTGATAGCAAAACCAGAGAAAGACCCAACCAAGGCCAGTCTCACTAATGAACATCAATGCAAAGATTCTCAATAAAATATTGGCAAATAGAATGCAGCAAATCATCAAGAAGATTATACACCACGACCAAGTGGGATTTAGTCCAGGAATGCAGAGATGGTTCAACATATGCAAATCAATAAATATAATACACCTCATCAACAGAGCCAAAAATAAAAATCACATGATCACCTCTGTGTGTCACCACAAAAGACTTTCAATAAAGTCCAACACCTGTTCATGATAAAAACCCTACAGAAACTCGTAATACAGGGTATGAACCTCAATCTCATAAAGGCCATTTATGACAAACCAACAGGCAACATTATACTAAATGAAAAAAAAAAAAAAACCTGAAAGCCTTCAGTCTAAAATCAGGAACAAGACAAGGATGTCCACTATCACCACTCCTGTTCAATATAGTTCCGTAAATATTAGTCAGAGCAATCAGACAAGAGTGAGAAATAAAAGGAATAAAAATAGGAAAAGAAGTTAAATTATCATTATTTGCAGATGACATGACACTCTACATAGAAGACCCCAAAAACTCCATTAAAAGAGTACTAGAGGTAATAAACAAAGTCAGCAGCATAGCTGGATACAAAGTCAGCACTCAAAAGTCAATAGCATTCCTGCACACAAACAAAATAATCACTTACAGAGAATCTGTAGAAATATCACCTTTCACAATAGCATCTAAAAAAAATGAAATACTTAGGGATCAACATAACCAAGAATGTAGAAGACCTATATGCTGAAAAGTATACTATGCTAAAAAAGGAGATTGAAGAGAATATTAGAAAATGAAAGGATATTCCTTTTCTCTTGATTAGAAAGAACCAACATTATGAAAATGGCCATACTCCCAATACTGTTATATAGATTCAATGGAATCCCAATCAAAATACCACTAACATACCTTACAGATCTAGAAAAAATATTCCTAAAATTCATCTGGAAACAGAAGAAACCTAGAATAGCAAAGGCAATTTTTGGCAATAAAGTCAAGACAGGAGGCATCTCAATTCCTGATTTAAAACTATACTACAAAGCCACAGTATTAAAAATCAGCATGGTACTGGCAAAGATATAGACCTGACGATCTATGGAACAGATTAGAAGTTGCAAACACTACCACAAAGACAATCAGACACCTTATATTTGACAAAGTGGCTAAACATGTTCACTGGAAAAGAGATAGCCTCTTTAATAAATGGTGTTGGAAAAATTGGCTTGCCATATGGCAAAGACTGAAAATAGACCCATGCCTACCACCATACACTAAAATCAAAATGCATCAAGGATATAAATATTAAAACAGAAGCAATCTACTGGAGGATAAGGTAGGTAGAAATCTTGGAGACATAATGGTAGGCAGAGAAATCATGAATAAAACGCAAACCTCACAGGAAATACTTCAAAGAATGAACAACTGGGATCTCATATTACTAAAAAGTTTTTGAACTTCAAAAGAAATCATCAACAAAGTGAAAAAAAAACCCACAGAATGGGAAAGAATCTTAGCAATTGCTCAGACCCAGGACTTCTATCCAGAATATACAAAGAACTAAAAAACATCAAGCCCCTGAAATTTAAGGACCGTCTCCAAAAATGGGCATCAGAGATGCACACACAGTTCTCAGATGAAGATATACAAATGGCAAATAAATGTATGAAGAAATATTTACCATCACTGGTCATTCAAGAAATGCAAATTAAAACAGCATTGAGATTTCATCTCACTCTGGAAAGAATGGCTGTCATCAAGAAAACAACAGATAACAAAGGTTGGTGAGGCTGTGGGGAAAAAGGAACTCTTCTCCACTGCTGGTGCAAGTGCAGACAGGTGCAACCACTGTGGTAATCAGTACAGAGATTCCTCAAAAAACTAGGATTGGAAGTTCCATTGAATCCAGCTATTCCCCTCCTGGGTATTTTCCCAGAAAAGTTGAAAAGGTCATGTCACAGTGATATATTTGCACTCATATTCATAGCAGCACAATTTGTAATATCCAACTCTTGGAAACAACCAAATTGTCCATCAACCACAGAGTGGGTAAAAAAACGTGGTATTTTTATACAATGACATACTACTCAGCTATAAAAAAGTATGCTCTTGAGGCCTTTATAGGTAAATGAGAATATCTTCATAAGTGAAATAAACAAGACTCACATTAGTAAATATCACATTGTCTCTCTAGTATAAAAAATAATAAGAACTGACAGATTAATGGGATCCAAAATTATAATAAATATTGTAAAAGTGAAAGGGAAGGAAAGTGCTCTAAAGGATTTAATGGTATGTATAGTGTGTAAGATAGATGACCATATTACTAAATTTCTCTTAGATCATTGAACAGAAGGGTTTGCACTGTCAATGTTTGAATATCTAGCCACTTTTTATACTTTTATTTTATAACATTAACACCTATTTTTAGGATGACAATATGTAATGTATCAACTAGCGATTTTCAGATTTTAATTTTTTTGGAATTCTGTATTATTGTACTTTTTTCTCTTTTTTATTTTTTAAAATTTTCTTTACATAAAAAAATACATAAAAATAAAAAAATGGATAAAGAAAATGTGGTACATATTCACAATGGAGCACTACTCTGCCATGAGAAATGATAATTTGACTCGTGTAGAAAAGTTAATACATCTTGAGACTACAATGCTAAGTAAAATAAATCAGAAACAAAAGGTTATATATTACATGGTTTCTCTTCTATGAGAAATTCAAAGTGTATGAAAATAAAGAGCAAAATAAAATACAGATTATAGGAGAAAGGAAATAGACTTTCTGCAGGTGTGAAGGGGATTTGGGTATAGCTGGTGATGGGAGAAAGGTAAGTTTTCCGTCAAGCAGAAAGGAATAACATGCTCTGCATACATTTCCCAATTCCCCATGATGAATATATTTATTATATACTGAAAACATCTACTAATGAAATTTAAATGGTTATTAAAAGAATGGAATGTGGGAATACACAGAAAATATTAACCGTACAAAATGATGCTATCATCTTGGGAATATTACTTGCTTTAAATAAAACATAGGAATTAGGCATGCTAGTTGAGTTAACTGGAACACACTGAATTCCCAAGCAGTCTATTGTGTGGCTGTTGTGTCACCTTTTCACTCATATGGGATTATTTCCCCATTTGCTTCAGTGGTTTATTTCCAAGATATGCCAAGTTGGTGCTCAGTTTCCTAGCCTACCATATTTTAGTTGCTCACACTCTGAAATTCTCCGTGCATGCACACCGTGCACAGTGTGTGCTTATTCTCCTTTCAATTACTTGTGGTCTGCTGCTCGGTAAGCAGAATGTGCCACAGCCACTGAGTGCTTAGGAGCCTTCCTGCCCATCAGTGAGTAGAACATCCACACGGAGCCCTTCACAGCTGCAAAGGCACGTGCAAGGAGTCAGGTGCAGAGGCGGAGACTCGTCGGGCCGGAAGGGGTCAGATTCAGAGATGGTTCACTGCAGTAAATGAGCAGGATACTCGTGTTTGATGATACGTATGGGAAGAGACGGACTCAGTATCTCTGGGAAAAAGACCAATGATAAGAATGTGCACAGGACCACAGGATCTTAAGATACCTGGAGCAGGTGACAGGCAGAAATAGTTCTTCTTACCAAAATGGTTATTTCCTGCAAGCTGAGGTATACAGGAGAACTGGTGTCAAAGTCCACATGTACCCATGGAAGCATATGTCTCACTGCATAACGGAGTCCAAAACTGGATGGGTGGTGCCTGCAGTGTGCTATTGAGAAACAACAAGGGGGAAAGCCACCTTAGGCTCCCTGGAATTAATATCAAACGATGGCGAGAAGAGGCCTCCATAGCAGAGGTACTCTTTCCTGGACCATGTGCCTGAATGGGGCATGTCTACATCGCAGATTTGGGTCTCAGATTTCTTGTTTTTAAAATGGTGCCTAATAATGCACTTAGACATGCAACTGATTTTACATAAGGGTGCAAAAAGAAAACTTTAAGATCACCTATACATCACTATGTAAGATAAGTGTTTATATTGATGTATGTATAATGTATATATTTTTATTTGCATGATTTTGTTGCTGTTTCACACCCTCCCATTTTAGGATCTCACAGCGTGGTGTCATGGGTCACCAGAATTCCTCAGGAAGACCTGAGCTCTCCCATCCAGTCCTGGGTTCCAGTACCTGCCTTTCTCCAGTAACTCCAGGGTCTTCTGCCCATCCACACGCACCAAGCTGTTGTGACCCACACCTCAGTTCCTGAAATTTCGGCCAGTCTAGTAACAACGGACTCAATACGGGCTGTGGCACTAGTTTATCTCAAAGGACGCACATCTACACATTGTCCTCAAAAACTCAAAAACTGAAGAAAGAGAGGACAGGGAAATACTGTTGGAATTGAACATGTCAGTGATTTATTCTGCTTTTTCTGTTTACTAGCCATGGGTGTGGCACAAATCCCTTGATTTTCATGAAATTCGGTTCTACCTGTTTTACAGCAGGGTTCATAGAAACCTACCCTAAAAATGTCATTGTGAAAGTTGCGTAAATTCACACCTGGATATTCAAAAGTATTCAGCAGCAGCATTGCATCCAATCATTCCATTATTAACCTAAAAGGATACGGTGGGAGTGATTTCAAGCACTGCATAAAGATAGCATATGGAATATGGTATGATGATATTCTTTTGGGGTTTGTAGTCCAGTAGCCTCCCCTTCATGCTGAGTGGGCATTATCACGTCATACTCCCCACTCTTTGCCATCTATATCTTTCAAATGGCATCAAAATTGAACTCTTGGATTCAACTTTTTCCACATCTACCTGACACATCTTCAGAAAACATATCATGCCCTGGCTTTGATAAAGAGCTTCAGCAAACTTCCTGTACACTAGGAATTGAATTCAGTCTCAGTACCCTGAGGACGTGGCTCTGTCCACCTCTCCACCCCAGCCTCTCTACCTCTCCCCCACCCACACTCTACGGCAGGTACACAGAGACTGTAGCGTGTGTGTGGGCTGCTGCATGGGTGAATGTGTTCAGGGTAATGGGGATGGAGCCCACGTGGTAAACCTTGTAATTATGAAAGCATTTTGTGCATGGACTCATTTTATCCTATCAATTAACTGTTGAGGAAGATATTATTCCCATCTCATAAATGCTGAAATAACAGCACAAAGAGATGAAGAAAGAGAGTTAGATGTATATTGTTTGTTGCACTGGATCTGAGCTGAGGCCTGGACTCAGAATCTGATACCGTCTCAGGGCACTCATGCAATGAGGTATGACCCACTGTGGTACCTAGGTGCCATGTGATGCTTCCCTGGCTCTCTGCAGGGTTTCTGCTGCACCAGTAAGGCACTGGCTGCCCATCCACAGGCAGGAATAATTCCCTTTGGATCAGAGCTCAATCATTTGAGGCATGACTCCTCAAGCCTTGCAGAGTTCATGCTGTAGGAGTGAGACAGTCTTTTGATATCATAGACTATACCTGTGGGACACCGCCAGTATTTATTAGAGGAGCATTTTGCTCATTGATGAGAACTCAGCCAAACACCCTGGACATCTGCAATATTAATTAAATCACAGATGAAATGCATCAGTCATTTCACAGATGGAGAAGCAGAAACTAGTGATAAGTTTTCAAGAAGTATTAAAGTTCTCCTCATCTGAATACTTAATACTTCTCCCAGTGGGAAATACAGTGGGAAAATTAGTATTTCCAATCTTACTTGGATAAAACAGATTTAAGTTTAGAATAATAAATATTTTCGACGTTTACTATTAGCAACAAAAATCATATGCTGATTTTTCATCATTAAATATTATTGGGATCCCTTTGCCCTGATCATATCATTTAGATCTTAATTTGTAAGTGTGTTCTGGTTATGGACATCAAAAATCTTCATTTGTATTATATAAGAATCATGATACATTGTCTTTAAACATGTAAGAAAAAGAAAGTGAATTGGAAGGCAAATAAGGCAAGAGAGGAATTCCTATTGGCAGATAGAGAAGTATGCTTTCAGAAGGCTGCATGAAGGCCCAAGGAAAACAGCTAACAGGACTAAATATATCTTCTCTCGCTTCTCTAAGTCATGTGGACAGTTCTTCCACTGGATTAACTGAGCCAATACCCATGTGATAAAATAACCAATTGGAACATATTTCTTCATGTACTGTGTCTAACGCTCCTACCAGGTTCAGGATTTTCCACCTTTGGAATAGGGGGGATCCAAAACTCAGAAGGATTATGCACTTTTCCTTGCATGTACAAGGAGATAAGTTGCTTGACACTGGAATCATATATTTTTCTTCATTACAAAATGTGATGGGGGGAGTCCTCGAGATTACAGAAAATGTACAGAACTGTGTGCAGCAAGAGGCAAACATTCACTGCGGGGGGTTAGTGAGTACGGTGAGTGTGTATGGCCAGTTTTGGTTTGTAGAAAGAGCCCTTCGGTTTTTAGGAAATACGTATGGTTCTGATTGCACGGGAAGCCCTCATTTTATTCCTGACTACCTACCCAACTCTTTCGCAGTGGACATACCCAGTGCTGTCATCCCTTTCTAGGAGAGTAAGCACTAATGCTCTCCTTAGGGATTGTTTCTGCTATGAGAAGCCATGACTAATGTTATACTGTGGACATAAAATGCCCCCTGCCCCAAAGTCCCATGTGTGTGGAAGTGGCTGGATCACGGGGGGAGCTGTCCTCACCAGTGGCTTCACCCATGGATGAATTTAGTAACTGAATGAGCTGCTAGAAGGTGGGATCTGGTTGGAGGTGGATCACTGGGGTATGACCTGGAAAAGTATATTATGTTCCTTCTCCTCCTTTCTCTCAGCTTCCCGGCCCCCATGAGTTGAGTACCTCTACGTCCACCACGCCCTTCTGCCATCCTGTTTTTGTCTTGGAGCCAGGCACCCATGGACCAGAAACTCTGAACCAAAACGTCGCTCTCTCTCTTAAAGTTGTGGGTGTTGGATATTTTTTTTCAATCACAGAAAAGTAGATAAGACAATCACTCAGAGATCTTTAATTCATCTAGCCAGCGACCCAGAAGAGAGTTGTTAAATATACACTTCTCAGAATGTACCATCTCTCTCTCTTTCTGAAAATCGATTTGTAAGATCTCATTATTGCAAATTCAATTTGATTCAATTTGGGGTTTGTTATGATGATGATGCATTGGCAGATTTCTCTAGAATACGACAGATAGACCAAAGGTGGATCTAAGAGTCCCCTGGATGATGGGAGGTCTTGCGGATCAATCGCCTCTCTTTGCAGGCCAAGACTAATTTAGCTGCCCCCATCCCAGTGGAACTGAGAAACACAGCAGTGTTCAACTTCTCACTGGGCCCTTAATTGCTGACCCCGCTGTCCCAGCTTGTTTTCTGAGAAAGACAGAGTTCTGGAGGCATATTCTGGCATATTTGATGGATGTTGGTAGCTTGTCAACAAACCAGCTAAAAAAAAGGGCTCTGCCAAATAATGGATTCCTAGCTTGAATTCCCAAGTGAGTTTCGAAGTGCTCCTGTGCAGGGCTGTGAAGAGGAATCCGTTTCTCATGACCTGAAAAACCGAAGCTCTAAGTTGACAGAAGAAAGTATTGATTCACCCTGAGACAATTAAACCCACTTGAACTCTGACTGTTCACAGTAAACCAAATTTTCAATATAATTGCATTTTGACGATTTTCTCATGATACATTCTATAAGAAAAAAAAGATTACTATTCAGGATGCATGCTTACACAGAAGATCTGAGGGTACTGGCCAGGAATCCCCAATCCACAGAGGTTTCCACACTCAGCTCAAACTTGCAGATTCCCAACAAATGCTGTGACTTTTCCAAGCATTAGGAGAAACTCTCATAACCTGAGATAAACTATCAACAATGTTTCAAAGTGACCTGTGACCACACCTAAGAACAGCTACCCTCATGACATGTCTGACATCCCTGTGTGTGACAGCAGCGGGGAAAACATGAGTGTCAACACGACAACGTAAGACACAAGTGAAGTGTGAGAAATCGCACAACTCTGCAATTCAATGCCAGCTTCAGCAGATACACATTTTTTAGCACTGTGCTAAAAACTAGTATCTAGTTTGGGGAGGACATATTAGGTACACAGATATCAGTGTCCATAGTGAAAATTTTCCCTTTAATTACACTTTCCACTAGTTACAAAAAATATACCAAAATCATGTTTTCATTTTGGGGAACTCTTGTATTAAGCAGATTATGTTCATTTACACCTGAGTCCATGGGTAGATACTGAACATAATAAGCATGGAGTAAGATTTGTGCAATGAACCAGAAGATGTGTGGTCACCCCAAGTAAAAGTGAGCATGGACAGTGGCAAGGAGTGGTCACGCTTCTGAGGATGTAAGCAGGTTAGCACAGTGTCTCATTAAGGAAGCAATATTTCGTAAAATTATTCACAAATTATCAGAAAGAGAGGAAGGATAGATGCAAAGATGGACAGAGAAACGGCGCACCCTGGTAAAAACAGTATAATAGCATCATTGGATGATTCCTTACTTCATACAATCACCAGAGATCCTCAGATGCAAAACCTGGCTGTTCCTGGAAGGGCATTTGTTTGAAGAAAGATATTTTAGTAGGAGTTTCAAAGTGAGAGAAGCCTTGCCTTGAGTTGTGTCAGATTGTTTGTCTTGCTTTGTTTGGTTTAATTGTGTTTCGGCTTGTTTTAAACCGGGAATCGAACCCAGAAGCACTCTGTCACTGAGCTATATCCCAGGCCTTTTTAGTTTTTTGTTTTCAGACAAGATTTCACTGAGTGGCACAGACAAGATTCAAATTCACAATCCTCTTGCTTCAGTGTCCATCAAAACTGAGATTATAGAAACATTTCATCACCTTTGTTTGCTGTTTTTCCTTATGTACCAGTTACTATGGTTTTCTATAAAATTATTCGCCCTGGTTTCACGTTTGGGTGAAATACAGTACACTTCGTGATTATACTTGAACACTCTTTAAGCACTCTAGTAGAGGAAACCCATTGGGATTGACAATAGCTCACTCCAGGGATCACTTCCACGCCCTGCTGGAGCCAAGGCCTAGACATTGTAGAAAAGCACTACTACATAAAGTGTTTGATCTAGCTATTAGTCACTTTCCATTTTAAGGTATCCTCTAAAATCACCACCACTAGCAACCAGGCCACAGGAATCAGAGTTATGTGGTCAAATCATACCCTGGCTAGGGCAGCATTAACTCATCAGGCAAAATTGTTACTGGGCATTTTCCTTTCCTTTACCAGCTTTACCAAGAAGTGGGTCTTATCAACATTCACATTTGTGACATTTATTTGTCTGTCTGTGTGGTTTCTGAAAATCTGTGAGTTCCTAAAGGGCAGGAATTGTTTTATTCATTTCTTTATCTGCAAAATCTAGCAGAAGGAGAGAGTACTGAGTTACTGAGTACTGAGTTTTTGATGACTCAAGGATCTTTGAGATCATCAATCTATCAGAAATCTTATAAAGAAGCCACTGGTATCACATTTTTTTTAATTTGCCATGTTTATGTGGCATTAGATATGCATAGAAGAGATTTCTCAGTCATTCATCTGGAAACTAAGCATGTGAAGGGTATCAGACCATGTTACTGACTGACTAACTTTAAGGCATCTCTGGGCTTCTATGTTTTCATCTCGAGAGTGAAGGTACTCAGGGAATGAACTTGGAAGTTTTTTCAGCTTTAAATGCTGTAACTCCCAAAGTGGATTCAAACTTCTCATGTGATGTCCACATCTCCAGGTCTTCCTGCTTCCATCCCGTCCCTCTGCACTTCCAGAGCTGCCACAACTCTACCCTGGACCTTGTGAAGACCCCTGTTATAGCACCATGTGAGCCTTATCACTCTGGAGATGAAATTTACAACGTGGTGGCTTCACATGTGACCAATGAAGTGATCAATGACCTTAGATGATGAGAAGTGAAAGAAAGGGCAACAGAAGCAAAGGTGAGAGGGAAATTTACTTGAGAAAAGAGAATATGACTTTGGATCCGAGGGTGATGAATTTTGGATGATACCACTTGGCACTGATTAATCAAATAGGAGCAAGGTCTTCTGTGAAAAGAAAGCAACCCGAGGGTTAACATGATGGCTGTAATTCTTAATGAGACAGAGAAGCATAGCAGATCATTATACTTCATCAGACTTTATAATGCTTTTTCAAATTAATTAGCTTCCCATGTATATAGACATTCAAGAGAAGTCCCAGAGGAAACTCACTGTAGCCTAAAGTCTCCAGATGGCCTAGGACCAGGAGTATGAAAAAGCTGACCTCAGAAGCTTGGCCTAAATGTCTAAATAAGTAAAACTTTGGACACCTTATCCTATGGCAAATGCTATCTCAAGGCATCACATGCATAAAGCAAGCATTATTATCATCTTTTTTTAAGAAAAGAAAATTGAGTTTCCCAGAGAAGCCAAGAATGCTAAGATCCCACAGAAATGTGGGTGATAAAGTCAAGTAGCCCTTGTGTTTAATATGCATTTAATATGGAATTATGCTGCCTTTAAAAGCTTTCAGACGTCACAGAAAATTCTTTAAATTATCAACCATATATAAGAAAATCGCAGGCTAAGAATGAACTGACTGTAGCTGTTGCATAAAAAGAAAATTTTGACACCATAGTTTCAAATGCTGGCTCTCCATCACAACTGCAAACCACAGGAATACATTAGGGCCCAACCAAGACATTCTGGTTTAGAAGCAATGTAGCCAGAGCAGATGATTTTTTTTTTAATTAAGTGTGAGAATGCAAGAAAGTGCTAGAAGAGTAGAGGTGTGTGAGTGTAGGAGCTGGTCCCAGGCAGTCACTGAACATTATCCCAGGAGCAGTTTAGCTGCCTATGCTAAGAACTGCAGATTGCTGGATTTAATTTCATGAATAAAAATAGTAATCTGATGATCAGAAGGTAGATTATAGCATTTTACCTTTGACAAAATTTTCCCGTGTCATGTGACTGAGGACTTTGACGATATAGGGCATAGTGGCAAGGCCAAGACCATGGGAATGATAGAGAATTGGGTGCAGACCCTGTCTCAAAGAAAGCTGATTGGTTACATCACTTTGGGTAAGCAGTTCACTCAACAAGTTCAACTGATCAAAATGGGCTTCATTCTGTAGTGAAATGTGGGTATCTATGTAGATAAGGTTCTAGGCTGCACAGAAATCATTATTTAGTAAGTGACAAAGGTAATTCACAATGAAATATACATATGAATACCCAGTTATATAGGTAGCTAACAGATAAAATATAAACAGGCCATCTGTAGTTTATGATCAATACTGTGAAAAAATAATTGTATGTTTCATGGCAGGAAATCAGGAGTAATCTCATTTAAATTAGAAATCAATGGATTGCCTCTCTGAGAAAATATGACTGAGACTAATAAAGAATTGAACTAAAGAATGAAAGAAGCTTCAGAAGCAGAGGGAATAGCCCATACCAGAGCTGCAGGGTGTGGCAGGGCAGACACCCATGGGGGTTGAGTTCTACTAAAAAGGAGATATTGCCGTACGGTGAAACAGAAGAGATAGTCAGATATACGTAGGGCTCATACTTTATGGACAGGACTTTCAAGTTTTTCTGCATGTGGTCAGAAATCACTGAAAGGCTTTCCATAGGCAGGGACTCAACTTTGAATTTTATGATGCTAATGCTGGTTATAGCAGAGAGACAGAGCAAAAGGGAATTGCTGATTTAAAATTCAGGTGATACAAGGTATAACTGCACTAGGCTGGTGACTGAAGATGCAAAGAAATGAACATACTTAGGATGATTTTCGGAAGGAATGCTGATAGAACTGGATGATGGATTTGCTATGGGAAGAAAGGGACAGGGAAGACTGTAGGAATGACACCCAGAACTCCTGTGGGCATTTTGAGGACTTATGAACATAAGTAAGATGACAGAAAGAAGATTCCATATTCTTGAATATGCAAGTTGATTAAGAGCTGTGAGGGTTTATTAAATTGGAGGAATTTATGGCATAATCAACATGCGATGTCAATCAAGCATATATTGAAAGAGAGCTCAGGGAAGCTATTTGGGGTGAAATGCAAATCAACTAACTTTTCTAAAAGTATATACACCTTTGTAAATTTATAAATTTTAGATACTTTTTCTATCACAATTGCCATAAAAGTAATAGCTCCTAGCTGAAATGATTGCTATGAGAAGTGGGATACGTGTCACGCAATACTAAGCATACTAAGGGACAGGAGGTGGGGCCATACTTAATCACTATGGCTACATTTGTCATAAATGGCTAATTTAATGAAGGAAAAGTTGCCACCAGTAGGAAAATACTGGCTGTCTTATCCCACAAGTATTTTCATTAAGGACAGTTCAGGATAGTTCTCTCATTTCTGTCTTTCTTCTCTCCTAGTTACTACAAGACATGCATTCATCTTAGCAATCTTATATTGACATGTTTATTTCCAATGCACATCTTTTTATACTCAAGTCCACAGTTTAGCAGGATGCATGTCCTTTACTTGCTTGATCCACTAGAAGCAGTACGGTGGACCAAAGATGAACTAATGTGACAACAGAGGAACTCTCTTCAGTAATTCTTTGAGAAACTAACATAACAAGGTTAGCTGTCAAATAGCCGCACGTGGAAGATGTGTGAGAACAAAATGAAATGATGTCCAGCAGTAAGGGGTATAATTTCTTTCAAATCACTGTCTGCAAGATAATGAACGATTTTCCCATAATTATTTATTTCACATACATATTTAGCAGGATACTTTTAATGTGAGAGGAGCCTGCTCTGCATTCAGTGTAGAAAGCAATGGGAGATGTCCTTTATGCCACCATTGGGCCAGGAGGAACCTGGGTGTGGCAGAGGTGATGATGAAGAAAGGGAAGATGGCAGCAGATGCGGATGAGAGTCTAACAGAGGATCACTGTCTGCCAACAGCTGTGGGCAATGTTTCCCAAAAAGGCAACCAACGGTGGCAATAGATTTCCTCCCTGAGTGAAGGCCCCCAGCAGTACCAGATAAAACTAAGTAGGGACTCATTGCTAAGAACTGTGTTATGTGCATGGTATGTATCAACTCAAACTATCATAGTCATTTTACAAAAATTACCAGTGTCATTTTCAGATAAGACAAGAAAAGGCAGAAGAAGTTGAGCATTTGTTAGAAGTCTCATAGTGTTTTTTAAGTTTAATTTTTAAATTTATTTTTCACTGACAATTCAAAACCAAAACTACACATGTTTCTGGGACATTATATGATATTTTAATGCATTTATACATTAAATAATGTTCAAGTAAAATTAGACATATCTATCACCTTGAACATATATCATTTCTTTATAGCAAAAGCATTGAAAATTCTCTTGTCTACCTTTTTGAAGTACACAGGACATTATCATTCCAGGATCCTAAGAGCAGGCCATCTGATGAAGAAATGCACAAAAGGAGTCTTGCTCTTTGCTCCAGTGTGAGTACCTTAGGACCAATGCTCTTGTCACACAAAATCAACAGAAGCCAGAGTCATGCCAAACAGGTCATCCCAGCATTTATAAGAGGGTTACAGTTATCATGAATAAATTATTTTTAAAACAAAACACTTAGAAAAACAGATACTTCTTTTATTTGTAGCAATTTTAATGTGGAATATACTGACATAAACTAATGAGACTCAGAATACCTTCAATTTCAGAACTGCAATTAAAAATAACCTCAAATATTTAATAAAAAAAGAATAAGGTACATAAAGAGGTACATCAATATGGAATGGTCTGATAAATTTAGTGTCTATGAAGTATTTGTATACATATGCATATGACAAATGAAGCTACCATTAGAAAGAATATTTTATAAAGTTTTTTTTAATTGAAAATGAGTAAGAAATGTTGATATCAAGGTCGCAAAACTTAAATAATCACTGACCAAATATTCTTGGAGCAAAGAGTAGGCATCAGATGTGGATCTGGTCCCAAAGAACAGAGGCCACGCTGATTCTGGCCTTCCGGACCAGACAGATGATGGGCACGGCAGCCTCATCCGTGAGACCTAGGAGTGAAGCCTTACACATGGTAGGGGGAGGCAGGGTGAGGAAGTCCAGCAGTCAGAAAGACTTCAAAAGCAAATGGTTTGTGAGCTATGGTGAATGCCAAGCAGGAGTCCTCCTGGAAAGGAAAAAGGTACACCTATAGAAAGGTACACCTATAGAAAGGTACACCTATAGAAAGGGGTAGTCAATGCGGAATGTGAGAGAAGCTTGTAGGCTGCACAGGGCCAGCCGTCAGGAGCACAGAGTAGATGTCAAATATGGAAAATGCAGGTAATACGGGGTGGAATACTCAAAGTCTCCAGCAGTATCGGTTCTTCCATATGGGAACCCATCGCTGTTCCTCTCTTAGAAGGTTCTAGAAAACCAAGAAACTGTCAGAACAGCTCCTGGAGTGACAGCCAGGAAAGTTAATGGACAAACTTCACCAGAGATGGTCTAGGGAAGGCTCACAGGAAGTAGAATAAGCAGTATTGAATAACTAGGGTCTGCAAAAGAAACCTAAAGATGTGAGACATTTAAGCCTCGTCTGAGATAAAACACACAAACACACACACACAAAGAGAAAAAAACGAAAGCTTCCATGTCCTAATGACTGGGAGACAATGAAACTCCTCAGCGTCCTGTTTGGAGGACGCTTTCCAAACAGGACAGGGTGGACTTCTTCAGCAGGGAGTTGACACTCAAGAGATGCTGGGAAGGCATGAGGGCCAGCTGATGACACCAATGACTTTATGCTACCAGCCAGATGAGTTCTATTTTAAACTGCCGAAATATCTTCATGTAAATACCTTCATCTCACACTTCCTCTGTTTTGCCCCTGTGCAGTAGGCAGAGCAAAGCCACACAGCCGTCCAGCCTCCCTGCACACCAGCTCCTAGGCTTTCTGGGGCTGTCAGAGGGCAGCTATTCAAACGTGCAGAGCAGCTGAAGTAGGTGATGGTGTCTGACTCATTGTGTGTGCCAACAGTCTCCACATGTCCCTCTGTTTAATCACACGCTTGTGACCCCACTCTAGGCTCCTAGTAATGCCAGTCATTTAACATACACTTACTGCTTGCATACTCTAGGCTCAATGCCCTGCTGGGCTCCAGGACTCCCAGCAGGCCCTGCGGCAGCCTTTGCAAAAGTTAGCGTCAAAGCCGAGGAGACAGATATTAGTTAAACAATTACAAAATTAATAAATTACACTTTTTAGAAGGTGCTTCAAAGTACAAACATAAGACTTATAAACGTTCAGAATAAGACCTTCATTTTCCTTGTAAGTCTTTGCATGTTGCTTAATATACTAAATGCTAAACAGTGACAACTGACTGAATAAATTAGGATATAAATGAAAGAATGAATATGCTAACTTGTCCAAAATAATAAAGGTTCATGTCTTAGGAAATTATAGACCTGTAAATTCTTACTAATCTTTAGCATCTTATTCAGATAAAATTTTGAGAAGATTTGTTAAGCCCCTAGAAGCAAAATCAATTCCATAGAACTAAATTGCTTTATCAACAAGTAACCTGGTTACCTAACTGAGAGAATGAGGCTTGATCAAAGAGTTTACCCACAAGTGAATGCGTAGCTATTTGTGGTTTTTAGATTCTGACACTTTATAGTCAAAGAGCTTTACCTCATGCCTCTAAATTTATGTTAAAAACAGGGGCTTGGGGAGGCTCACATCAAACAGATGAGAAAATATAAACAAGAGAGATTCTTATTTGTGTTTTACAGTAAATAAGACATGTTGTGTAACCATGCGTTAATGGTGGGTGCATGAGAAATAGGGCAGGAGGGTCTAGAGGGAAGGCGGAAATGAACTTGTTTGAAGAGGTAACATGGGAATTGAGAATTATACCAACAGGAGCAGTGAACCATGCAAATTCTGGGGAAAGTTGTTTGGTAAATTTCAAGGTCCTGAGTGACAAAAATCCTTGCATATTTTAGGAAAAGCAAGAGGGCTGTGTGGCCAGACAGAGGTAAAAGGAAGTTAAAGAAGTAGGTAAGAAACATTCAGCGGGGCATTTGCTTGAGGAGACTAGATTTCATTCCAGTTGAATCAGGAAGGGAAATGATATAATTTCATTTTTCTATTTATGAAGATCACTTTGGTACCTGCGTGAAACACAACCTTGGATGACTGAGGTGTGGCAGGGAGTTCACGCTGGAAGCTATGGGGCACCGCAGAGAGAGGATTCCATTCACAAAGCAAGGAGAAGTTCACATACTTTCCACCTGCTTTCCAGAAAGGAACTGGGCCTACTGTGAGGTGTACCTCACTCAGCAGGACTAGACGTTCCAGAGCAGAAGCAGCAAGACTGCCTCCTGGAGGGAGATATTTGTGCCATTCACTTACATACAAGAGGTTGCGGAGAGCTAGTGATGAGGTGAGGAGTACTTAAGACTTCCAGTTTTGCTCTATCAATTTGAGATATTTGTTATACTTTCCAGGAGTGATATCAAGTAGGCAATTGCATATGTGATTCCAGAGGTCCGGCTAGGAATTGACTAGCATGCAGATGTTAAAATTCTTGGAACACTGTAATGTAGTTAGTCACAGGATGTAGAGAAAATATACCAAAAGCCCTGAAACTCAACCCTGAGAAGAAGTAAGTGTAATAAGGGAAGGAGAGAAAGCTGGGAATTTTAAAAATGTAAATTGTTATTTGAGCCCAATACTGTGAGAGGTCAGGGTATGAAAAGTGAAGTGACTGTGGATTTGTCTGCGTGGATGCTTCTGGTGTATCCTGACTGAAGTAGTTTCTGTAGAACACTCCTCACTGGTTGTGGGTCGCCCACAGAAGCAGAACCAGCAAGATGCTTACATATTGGAAGATTTATTGAAGGCTATGGCTTATGAAATTTTGGTACTGGTTGAGGAATATGAAGTCCACAGGGCATTTCACCAGAAACACAGACAGCAAGCACAGGCAGAGGCTTCCTCAGGAAAATCTTGGATGCTCTTGAAATCTTTCAGCTGGCTGAATCAAGGTTATGCGATTATCTAGGATAATCTAAATTGAAGTTAACGGATTTCTGACACCAACCCCATCACAGTAACATCTAGAATAGACTCTAGCCTGGCCAAGTGGACACATGCATCTGACCTTCAGATGATTACAGGTTGATTGGGACGAGATTCACTCACAGGGAGCTGAGAAGGTTGAAATACCAAGTAAAGAAAGAAACTGTGCTGTGAAGAGGGGGAGGAAAGAAACGAGGAGGCTGCTGAAAGGGCCAGAGGGGTTTGCTATTGCTATGCATTCTGTAGCACATACAGCAAGGTTTTGTGTTTATTAGAAAAATCCAGGTCACAGGAAGATAAGCTCATGCTGAAAGAAAGAACTGGATATAGAGGCATTTTGAGGCATTGGCTTTAAGTAGAATTTAAAAGATGTGCTCCCTCCCCACCATCCCAAGGGAAACAGCATCGAAGTACATCAGCCAGGCTGAAGATCATGTCTCCACTGTGAGGTGCTCTGCAGGGAAGGTCATTTTCTGTCCGGCCATTCACCGAGGTAGTTAACGTCACAGCACTGGCCATGCCTCCCCAAAGGCAATTCGTCCTCATCAAGGATGCTCTGGAAGAACAGCTGACACAGAGGGAGGTAGAACTGGCATCCCTCAAAGTCAGGAGTTCTCAGTTTCAACCACAACTGAGCCCCTGTAGACCTGAGGGCCTTTTAATACCATAGAAAATCTTACGTTATTGTGGACATTTTTCTGAGGAAAGGAACCCTTCTTACCACTGCTATCCGATTCTCAAAGGGATGCAGCATCAGAGAAAGTTAGACATGCTGCCCCAAGACCTCGTTTAAGCCTACAGTCCATGGTTACATGAAATCATGAGGGTTTCTGCAGGAGTGGGCAGCGTGGCTAAGCAAGGGGTGTGAAGACTGAGGAGAAAGTGCCAACAGGGACAAAGCTGAAACAGGAAGTTTGAGGACATATTAGAGGCAGGGCAATGGTTAGGCCAAACCAGACTAGAAAAATAATATAAGTAATCTCTCATCTCTCAGAGCATGAAGCTTTTACATTTTATTTAAAAACAAACAAAAGCAAAGAGAGAAACAAAAGAAAAAAAATAAATCCTCAGTATACTGGCAACTTGTTAGCAAGGGCTAAATTATGATGAAAATACAGCTGAAGCATATAAGAAGAAAGTCTCTCCATGTCCCGATGGTTTGTGGATGCTGTGTTCTACATCACATCCTTTCCGAAAGTTCTTGTCAAGATAAGTACAGTGATTTCATAAGCAAACCTCCTATGTGCAGGACTTTATCATTAGAAGACACACCCTATCCCCACAGTTTGCCTGAAGAGCTACCAACATTCGTGAGTCTGTATTCCCACAAGTACTAGCACAGCACGTATGCAGTGGGACTAGGGAAATACATCTTTACAGAGCACTTCAAACAGTTCTGAGGCAGCCTTGTGGTTGAGCTCAGTATGGAACACAGGAAGGCACACCGGCAACCCAAACCGGAAGCCGCTGAACTCATTTGAGTGAAAGTACTGGTGATGACATGCGTTTACAAATCAGAGGTCATCCAGTGTCAGTATGTAACACTGGGAATGCCACTGCTTATAGCGGAAAAGCAGCCGAGGATGAGGCAATTTTAGGTTTCAGTAGGAAGCCTAAGGGGGAGAATCATAGGGACGGGAAGCTTCCCGTCCCTTCTGCAGTGATTCTGACCTTCTGCAGTGATTACCAATTCCACCCATGTTTCCAGCTCTCCGTGGGTGCAAGATGGAGCTCTACTTTCGAATTTGGCATAAACAGCTCACGAAGCAACAGATGCATATCATAATTGTAGAAGAGAAGCACTCTGTGAGCTACAGTGCATGGAAATCCTCCTCTCCTTCTGGAACAAGTGAAGAAGAATGTTTTTCCCTTGTGGTTCTAGGGTAGGAAGACCTTTATAATAACTCACCTCACTTCTGGGGGAAAACAGAAAATAACAAGCTCTTTTATTGCAAATGACGGAAGTTCACCAACCTCAAGAGCTCTTAATGCTGAACCTTTGGTTGAGCCTTTTGCTACATTATTGTCTCCAAATTCCCTGAGCCTCAAACCGAAGTGTCGGTGTCTTATTCTGGGTTGAAGTACACACATTACTGAAAGAACAGGGACAGTGGCACACAATACTTTTCTTTCTCAGGGTGGGCACGGCAAAGTCCTGGGTCTGTGACACTCACAGACACATGTGAGTACTCACTGTAGGAGCAGCCGTACACCTCCACCCGCATGCCGATCTTGCCGCTCGGGTTCCACTCCAGGGGCACGAAGCGGACGAACCGGGCCCTCACCGAGTGCAGAAGCTTGTGATGCACCACGCTGTCCGCGTTCATGTTTCCTGAGAAGGTCTACGGGGAGGAACAGACCTGGTCAGGGCCCAGGTAGAAAGGAGCACAGCAAAACCCACAGCATCCTTTAAGAATCGCCTCCCCCACCCTCCACAACCAGCCACAGTTCACAAATAAAGCAATCCCAGCAAGTCTCAATATATAACACCTGGAGAGTTAATAATCCAATAGCGTTAATAATCCAGTGAGGGTCCAGTATTCCAAATGTCCCTAATCCCTGTGGACGGGACGATGACAGATGATCTCCTCTTGAAGGAGGAATATTGAAGTAATTGCTGTCACTGTTTTAGTCCAGTCAGTGTACCATGCACTTTCCATTATACTTATAACTGTTTTACAGATTCAATAAAACTGGACTCGAGAGAGAGAAAAGGGGAAGTAAAAACTTCTCCAAATCACCCACCTGCTTGGTAACTGGTCTGAGATGCAATTCTAAGGTTGTCCTGTTTCAAACCTAATGAAATTTCTACAGCTCTCGCTCTTCAGATCTACTATGGTTTATTGTTATGGGAGGGAGACATCACCACTCAGATTTATCTGTAGCTCATTTTCACATTTCTTTGTCAAGATTATGTGAAGGAACACACAACCCAGGAAATATCTGGTCCACTAAAAATAAGCCTCTCAGCCTTCACGGGTATGAATCATTTCTGGAAAACTTTACTTTTTCTACGCACATGATCCAAAGGCTTACAGATCATCTTTCTTTTCTTTTTTTTAAATTGGAGTAAAATATACATAACATAAATATTAACCAGGTTAATATATTTAATTCAGTGACACTAAGCACACTTGTGTTTTCACACAGACTTTACCCCTGCCCTGTTCCAGAATCGTTTCCTCATCCTGGTCAAACTTCATGTTTAAAATGGGCTGCTAGCCCCCCAATATGCTGCCTTCAGTTTGAGTTATCCTCTCTTTCTTTCCAAGCCCATGAATTTACAGATAAACCTGCCTGCCCATGTGCAACCAACACCATGTAAGTAAAATGCCATTTCCTTTTTCAAGTGGCCAAAGTGACCCTTGTCCAATTCATGGAATCCATTTTCAAAGACTCGTTCATAACCTGAATTATAGTTTCCAACATCTGAGAATCTAGGGGATCTTGAACAATCCCTGGCATTTGTATTACCCACACAACACCTGCTAGCTCTAATTTCAGGCCCCTGGTACAGTAATTCCCATGACACAACCAGAAGGTGGCTCACACAGAAGGAGAAGGTGACTTCCTCTGCTGCCACTGCCCCTGCAGCAGAGCTCTGGGTAGGAAGTGGGCTGGTGGAAAGAGCTCCCTGATTCAAGTCTTGGCTTTGATCCCGCATGTTGGTCACAGGTGCTAGCCATTTCTCTTCATCCACACAAAGACTGGTTTTATTTGGCTCACTTGGCCAGCTCTGAACCTGGCCAGCTCCCCACCTGGCACAGATAGGAGGCTGTGACCATTGGCTGTCCATTCCTTTGCTCACCTAGACAGGGCTTCTTCTCAAGGGATTTTTGTTGTGTTTAAGATTCCAGGGTTTGTATCAGTGATTCACATACATAAAAGAAGAGGTGATAGAACCAATGATTTCTTATCGCTTTGTATGGTATAATGATTTTTAAGTTTCCCTGGAACCTAAAGGGAGGGAGGCACTTGCATTTACCACTATGGATTTCATATTGACTGTGGGTGTATCAATGCCCAGGCATGTGTTATAAACAACAATGATGGGGCCGGGGATATAGCTCAGTGGCTCAATAGCTGCCTGACAAGCACAAGATCCTGGGTTTGATTCCTCGTACCAAAAAAAGAAAAGAACATGGGCCAGAGATTTAGCTCAGCAGTGTAAGCACCTGCTTGGCAAGTACAAGGTCATGAGTTCATTCCCTGGAACAACAACAAAAAAAGGTTTGCACCAATTTACAAACACACACACACACCCATTCAACCTTGCTAAATTTGCCATGTATCTTCCCATTGTATGGTCAATTAATACTGTGTTCTCACATCACCCTCTGCCTCAGAGAGGCTTGTGGCATGAAGGCATCACCACAGGGCAGATCCCTCCAATTTCCAATTCTGAATGTCATTCCATGCACTGCCTCTCAAAGGACGAGCCTTGGGTGCTAATCCTAACAACCCTGAAGTGACCTCTCTTCCCCCTCAGCAAGGCCACTAGACAGTAATCCCCTTGGTGAAACAAGATATGTCTTGTTTAATCTACGATATCAGTCTTGGCACATGGAATGTAGTATTTCTTCAAGGTGTACTGACAATGGATTTAAGTACCTTGATCAAAACTTGTATAGTTGTTTCAAAACTTATACATTTACAAATGTCACCTTTATATCACTGAAACTGTTACTAGAAGCTTACTAAATGTCAAGGGGAATGTATGAAAGAAGATAAGTCAATGACTTATTCACATTTATGTATGCAAGTGACATTGTACTTAGTAGGTTCTTAGCATTACAAATACTACGCACAAAAGTGAAACAGAAAGAGCCCTGTTCCTGTACAAAATACTTGTAAAAATATTTTAGTCTGAGAGTAGATTCCAAAGTAGTGACCTACTAATACAGGCAAGAGTTTTACAAATTTTATTTAAGTTTACTAAATGAGGTTCAAAAGTCTTCTTCTAAAAAAAGAAAAAGAAAAAAGAAAAAAAAGAAAAGAAACAGTGCAAACTAAAACTAAGGAAAGCCTGAAAGCTCAGAGCCAAATATAAATACATTTTTATCTGAAAAAATACATTTAATAGGGGGAATTAGCATGCAAACTATATAATTAAAGCTAAAAATGATAAACCTACTCGGACTCTAAGGTTCCAAACTGCATCTGCAGAGATAGTTGTAGCAATGGATTTCCAACAGGCACTTAGAGAAAAGGAGCCACTACAGAGAGCTAAGAATGATTCTAAAATGTTAGATTTTAGGAGGTTAAAAGGAGCATTAAACTGTTGAGTTATCCTATTTTTCTTCATCTTTCTTGTTCATAGTGCATTCTGTGTGATGGTCTTTTTAGAGTAGCAGTAAGGTGCCTGCTGTCATTTCAAATGACCTGTTATTTAATTAGACTGAAGAGCACTCAGACCTCAATTGCTATATAAGAATTTATCTGTATTTTAATATTTGCCAGAAGGGTAGGATTGATCCATGTTACTCCCCACTCAGCCTCCTTTGACTGTTTAGTGTAAAAGAATGATGCAAGAACGTCCAAGAATGTACAGCCTCAATCTCAAATGGCTTAGCTTACTATGGTTCAGCTTAGGATTTTCCAGTACTGTGATTCTGTAAAAGTGATATAAACTTAGGTGACCTCACACTTACAATTTTGAATTTTGATCTTCTCCTGGGCTTGTGATGTGTACTATACTCCCCTCTCCTGGGATGCTGCGCAGTGTCTGTGAGCTACACTCCCTGTCAGCTACCTGGCTGAACAACCAGTGGCCCTGCACAGTGCTCAGCGCTGCTCAGCCTGGTGCGATGTACTCTGTGCATTTCCTGTTGATGATATTTTCAATTTATAATGGCTTTACTGGGCCAAAACACAATCGTTAAATCTAGACACAACTGCAGAGAAAAACTATTACTTCTACCCTATTGTGATGACCAGCTGGGGAGAACGCAGGCTGACACAGCCTGCTCAGGTAGATGTCCCATCAGAAGTCCCCACCTCCTCCACTCTTCCTCTGTCTGGACTGAATAATTCTACCATGGGAGGTACATGAGCTTACTCTCAAGTCTCTGGTAGCAGTCACCTCTCCAGTGGACCTTTGTGCTTCCACAGGTCCACCCACCCACTCAAGTCCCATGACACCCATGGTCTTGCATAGTATGTGACTCAGCAAACATTTTGCTACTTGTCTCCTCATTTTCACCTTAGCTGCCAATCATCCTTTTGAAACCCAGTGTGCCTGTTTCAAAAAATTAAATCTAAAGGGATGTCCCAATGTTGGCCATTTTGTTAGTGATTCATTGGTTTATTTGTTATTTTAAAGAGGAAAAAAAACCACAGAAAAATTAGAAAGCAATCAAACAAAAACAACAACAAAAGCCAAACAATGAAACAACAGAAAAATAGTGATACACGATTTCAAAATAAGATGATAGGAATTTAACAATGGTTGCATATTACATATTGTTGTTGTTATCTTCAAAATACTCAGGTTTTGTTACTGGAAGGTTGTTTCTGATGCAAACCTTATTAGATACAGTGTATCCAAAAATACAGCTGGAACCCTCATCCCAACACATTGCATATGTCTGTTTTTAACCCCAGTGACTGGATATCATAGGACTTGACAGAGGAACTTACACTGTAAGTTGTGTTATGGTTTGTGTCAGGATGTCCCCACAAAGCTTCATGCAGTCATGGCGGAAGGGGTTACTTTTCAGTGATGGCTGAATCTAGAGTTTGTGATTGATTCATGGTCCAATCCTGGATTAAAGGTGTGAGTACCCGAGGGCAGGTAGCCTGCAACAGTACAAGAGACTGAAATAATCTTGTTTCTTTCCACCCCACCTCTCTCTCTTTGCTGTATTCCATAACCATAATTGGTTGCCCCTCTTCTATGTGCCACCTTGGCTTTTAGCCAGCCAATTATAGACTAAAACCTCTACAAACTGTGAGTTAAATTAATGCTTTCTCCTTTAACTGTGGCTGTCTCAAAATGAGAAAAGTACCTAAGATACCCTGTGACGATGTAGGTGATGGATTTAATCAAGGGGTTCTCCCATTCAAGGTTCTAGTGCCATCAGAGTGACCTACACCTGGTCCTAGGCAGAAAACCCAGCTTTCTATAGGCTAGAACCCCAAGGTATGCAGCATCTGGACCTCTACCTTCACCATCTTGATGAAGTGGTGAGTTCTGTATCCCATTCCTTCACCAGTCCCTCAGCTGATGAACCAGTGTCGTTTATGCAGCTGCTTGCATGAAAACTCTCCAGTCAGTAACTTAAGCACAAATAGGGAACACTTGGTCCAGGGATATAGCTCAGCAGAATAAGTGTCTGCTTAACAAAGGCAATGTTGAGAGTTCAATTCCTAGTACAAAAAAAAAATGCTAAAACAAATGGAACTCACTAAACTGCTGGTGTTGTAAATGCCAGGAAGGGAAATTACTAAAGTTATTTTAAAGTAGAACTTAAAGATCCCTCAAATCACCTTTAGCCTCTATTTCTGGCTTTGAAAACCAAGTAGCACCAACTTGAAAGAAAGCTTGTGAATTATATTGCACAAAATTTTTCCAAGAGCAAAAGAACCTTATATGTATAAGAAACTAACAGTTTTCTTAGAATAATTATTGTTTCTTGCTCACTTATTATGAGAAAATAAAATATAATTCACTTAGTAAAGCAACCAAGTAAAGCAATGGATAGGCAAACTGCAATGTGATTTATAGTCGAATGATCTAGATCACTAATCATTCTTGAATGTACAATGCATGTAAACATAAAGATTCATTAAACACGAGTGCACCTGTGTAACATTCTTCCACTGCTAGTCCACTGTTGCTGTGGTGTTTATTCTGAAGTTACAGAATTTGTATGACTTCTGCTGTGTTAAGCATACGGGTAATAAAGGGATTGCCAACAATGGTGCCATATATTTATGTTTCCATCTCTGGGCTGAAAGCTCTAACGCCAACATGTATGGCAGCTTCACCATATGGTGCCTGCCTGGGAAGATCGAAATATCCACTTAGAAAAATCATGCTTTTCACACTTCAGTAAAGCAGAGAGAAACAATGCTTTTGCCCTTCTGAAAAATAAACAGAATGCTTTCTTTCTCGATTGGTGCATGAGAGCCCACAGAAGGGCCCATCCTTCTATTCTGGGACTTGGGTTGAAGAGGTGGACTGCAGCAAGGAACAAGCCCAGAGTGAGGCAGAGACTCCTGTGCCAGGGTAAAGTGTTAGAGCAAAGGGGAAAGTGAAAACCAAGAAAGCAAGCTGCCAGCCCATCTGTGTACCTTGGGGACTGAGATGGCTTCAGCAGGAGACCTTGCAACTCTGACCATGCATTTGGGCTACCTACTGCCCTTCTTATTTTCCTTCCTACACTAAGTGTCACGTGACAAACTAAACATATTGTGAGTGTGTGTGTGTGTGTGTGTATGTGAGTGTGTGTGTTTAACCTGTCTTTCTCTCATGACACCATAAGGTTGATGAGAGCAGATCCTCTAAGAACCAGAAGTAGAACAGGGAGCACATGGTACTTGTTGTGAATGTGCAAATGATATTCTGTACTTGTTTCCCCAATTTTTTATCCTTGTAATTTTTATATGGATCACTCTTGACAGAAGAGTGCTCCTAAACAATGTGAGGATACTGTCGCAATGGGAAATAGTCTTGCTCATAGATTTCTTAGGAAAAACAAAGAATATGAGGTTGAAGAAATTTTGACAATGCTTCCTCACTTGTTTAAGGAAGTGGAATGATACTGACGCACAGAGCTCTTCCCAGTGCCTCTGCTTATTGAAGGGCTCTTCATTCCCAGACGTGTGCTTAAGAGCAGCAAAACATCATTCAGTAAGTGTTCGAGGTTTCAAAAACTCTATACTACTTGGCTTGTCAGAGAAGATCAGAGGGAGATGCATGGAAGGGGTTGGTGGTGGCACTTGCCTTTGTCCTTCCACGCCTTCTGTGCTTGCTCTGTGAGGTCCACGGACAGCGAATCTGCTTCCTGCTTGTCTTTATAATTATACGTAAATTAAATGGCCAGATGACTTGCCAAATTTGGTGCTGGCTTTAAGAGGACTAAATGATGACCAAGCGCTTGCTCTGAACCTTCCTTCCTGGAGCTTCTCAGATTCGCTTCCAGGTATCAGCATCTGTACCAGTAGCTAACCTCCAACTCATCGGTCACACAGTCAGTTTCTCTAAGGATCCTTTAACTTCTATGACTGAGAACCCAAAAGAAGATAGTAGATTGTCCTGGTCAGAGGAGCCTGAAAGCCCACATCCTGTGTCTGTTCCAAATTCATTTTCTTGAGATTTGGATCTCAGCTAACACGCTGCTGCAATGATGTAACCTCAGTTTCAGCCAGGGGCACCACCATGTACTCTAATGAGTCCAGTTTAGCATGAACCCTTCTCTTTCAATTTGCTCCTTTGTTCTATTTTGGCTCCTAACTGACATTCATTTCCTGATAAGCTTTAAGTGACCTAAGCAAGATAAATCAGCAGTACACAGTGTGTGTGTGTGTGTGTGTGTGTGTGTGTGTGTGTGTATGCCCGTGTGTGTGCGTGTTTACTTTTTTATGTACAGTATTGGATACTGAACCCTGAACTTTTGTGTTGAACTATATCCCAACCCTTAAAAAATTCTTCTATATCACTGAATTTCTGAGGTTGGGCTGGAACTTTTGGTCACCCTGCTTCATTCTCCCAGAAATCTGAGATTACAAGCACAAAACCTGGCTGCATTTATGTTTTTAAAAGAGAAATGTGAAGCATAATAAAAGGGAGGAACAAAGGATGAATAAGTTTTGCATGCTAAAGAATTTCATTTCCACTGCCAGTCTGACTGATAAATTGACAGTGAAACTCTAAATTCTGGCCTGGAATAAAACCTCAATAAATACCTTGTCTATTACTCATTTCCCTCCATCTCCACCAACACCTTCATCTTGTCATTCCTGATCATCTCGTTAGAATTCACACAGTCCTTCTCTGCCCAGGCAGGGGCTTCTTTAGCTTTCAGATTAAGTACAGGAGCCTTCCTAGGGCCCATCCACCTCTCCATCTCGCCAACCATCTGCTTCTTTTCACCTCACCATGCTCTCCTCCTGCCACGTGAAACATCTGGAAGCTTTCCACCAAATGTATTCCTTTTGCATCTTCTCTCTTGTGACCTTCCCTAACCCCCGTACTTAAGGAAATGGTACTCGGCTTGAGTATCCCCATTATCTCTTCTGTCACAGCACTACTCAGGAAACAGGAAACGTAAACTCTTAGGTGCCTGTCCGGAGAGCAAGCACCTTGAGGTTCTCTGTCTTCCTTCGATTTATTCATCTACAAATCTCAGAACTATAACACATAAAAGCGGGGGAAGACATGCTTGTTCCCAGGTACTTAATGAAATTCAACACAAAGAAATGAATAGATTTCTTTAGACACCAACGTAAATTCCTTGTCATCTACTACTAAGGACAAAAGCATGAATTTTGTTCTTATCCAAAGAGCTACTGTGAATTTAGATTGTTCGATCTCAGGATAGACATAAAGGTGGATGCTCATACTTAACCAATGCCTCCATAGAGACGCTGATATTTTTCCTTTTCATGTCTTTCACAGGCCTAGATCCTTCTTGAGGATTTGTCACAGGATTGTTGGCTCCATGTAGAATATGAAGCCTGGGACCTTGAAGGAGTGTATCTTTGAAAGTCACTTATAATCATGATTTTATGTATGGCCTTTGGTTTCTCATACTGTATTTTAATATCTCAGTTACTTCATTAAATAGAAATCGCAATATCATATGAGGTAAAGTGAATGTGCTAGACATGCAGCCATTTACTTAGTTTTTGCAGCCATCACACAGTGGTAGTGATACTGAAGCATCATTTAGGATGGTGCTGTAGACAGAATGTTTCTGTGCTACTGAAACTCATATACTGATACCCCGACATCCAATGTCATGATCTAAGGGGGTGGGTTCTTAGTGATTCACTGCCTTAAGGTAAATCTCCCATGGTAGAATTAGAATCTCCATAACAAAGGAAAAGGGACCTAGCCCTCTCTCCCCTCCAGCCTGCTATGTGAACATACACTGAGAAGGCAGCTGTTGACAAACTGGGAAGCAAGCCCTCATAGAGTACTGGATCTGAGGATCTTGATCTTGGACTATTCACATTCCAAAGCTGTAAGAAATGTATTTATTTATTTATTTAGATACTGGGAATTGAACCTAAGACCTCACAGTTACCAGGTAAGTGCTTTGAGCTGCTAAACTAAATCCCTGGCCCTATTTCTATTTTTAAATCATCCAATCTATGGTATTTAGCTGTAGTAGCCCAAGCTAATGGAGATAAACTGTCTTCAGAATTTTCAACCTGCATCAAAAAATGCCACTTAAATAGGCAGATCTTGCTCACTATGTAAGCTCAATAGGAAAGAATTATTTCTGCCTATCTCATCAATAGACTGTCTCCATTTTTTTCTGTGTAAGAGTATCTGAAAGCTTTAATTACTGCAAAAGAAGGCTGTGACTCTAGGAGACACACGGACGCCCAATGTTAGCTCCTAGTCAGCCGCCCAAGGGCTCTTCACCCTCCGCATGGACATCAGGACTTGGCTCTTCTTATGACCTGTTAGACTTCAAATTCAAAAGGCCAGGAGTAAGATGTCAGCGACCTGCACTCTAACCTCACATGAGTGATATGACCTTGTTATTACTGTTGCTGTGGACAGGTTGAGAGGCGAGTCCATGTGTACAGAGACCTGCAGACCTCCTCATTCATATTACTGATGGGTTTATTCAGTTGAGAAATCTAGTGAATTTTCTTCACTTTCATAGTTTTTTGGAGCATGTACAGCCAGCTAGATACTCATTAGGAAAATTTAATTTTTCGTTTGAAATATAAAATAAAAATAAAAACCAAAAAGATCCTCTAGAACTGAGAATCGATTAGCCTTCTCCAGTGGCTTGCAACAGTGCGTCCTTTGCTGGCATTCATCATGATTCCAGCTGTTTGCCTCCATCACTGCTAGGGAGGTCAGCGTGCTCCGTATGAAACGCAGAGGATTAACCCTGGATAAATACATTGCTGCCACACTGTGACAAGGTGCGCCGGAGGCCCTATTCATACTTTGCATCTGTCACAAGTTTAAAAAGTGAGTTACAAAATATTCAGCTTCATAATTCCACAGGTAGTCCAATTTTTTTGTTAATAATGTTTGACTCAAACCAGACGGGCATTCTGAGGTCCCTGGCTTGATCTGTGGATCTTCTGAGCTGGCCTGCATTTGCTTGATGTGTCTTGTTTCTTAGAGTCCTTGCATGCACTGTAAACCCTGAAAAACCAGACTGTTTATTTGCTGTCATTAGCTATTTATATTATCTGAAATTCTGTTTCTGTATCTTTGTGCTGTGAGTTCCAGACATACAGCACAGCTCCCGTGGAGTCAAGGACAAATTTTAGTTCAGGTTCTTGCTCTCTATTTACTGCAGGTGATACTTGGGCAATAATTACTCTAGCTTTTCTGTTAGGAAATCAGAATAGGAGTACATTCTTCAAGTGTTGTTGACTAGCATGTATAAGTGAGTGTTTGGGCTCATCTTCTTTTGAGTGTGTATGAATTTATACGTGCGGGTGTTTATAGACTAATATGTATAATAACGATTTATGCCACAATTATTCTAAATAGAATGTATATTCATTACATATAATGCATATATATTGCTTAAAGTTTTAGCATAATATATGAATGACTTAATGGTTCACTGATCTAAGTTTTAGTTTTATATTTTTATGTAAATCACAGTTATTCTTCAGGTACATGTTAAATACTGATTATTTTATTAAACAAATTTTATTTTCTATGCAAGACATGCAGGAAAATATTTAATGGTTGCAGAGAGTGATGCGAGTCATGTTCTCACATCTGTATTCTGTCATACCCAGTGGTGTTTCTGGGCATTTGAGTAAAGAACAGCTGAAGATCTCGAAGGGTAATAGATTTCCCCTGGTGGAGCTGGGATGTGAGCCCAGAGCCCTCCTCTTGTTGGAATCTTCACTCTGCTCAACACTGTTGCTTCTCAAGAAACAGCTTCTCTTTCCTATGAGCTATTATGATAGAACTTTCCATTTTATATTTACAAAGTATTTATTCATCAAAGGGGTGATCTACAGAACATATATGGAACTTAGAGATCTGAACATGTCACACACATACACACACACACACACACATTAATGAAAAAATGGGGCAGAGAACTAAACACTTTGCATACAAAATAATACAAATGGCCTCTAAGTCCATGAAAAAACAGTGTCACTAAGCATTAGCAAAATGAAAGTCAAAACCACAGTGAAATATTTTACCTAAGTTAAAATGACTAGAACAAAAAGACCAAAAAAAAAAAAATGCACTGAGGTTAGGGAGAAAATGGAACTCTTATACATTGTTGATAGGAATATAAGTTGATATAACCATTTTATAAAACAGCATGGTGATTTCTCAAACAATTAAAAATATAACTAGAAATTCCACTACTGACCGTGTAAACAAAAGATATAAAATCAAACCAAATAGATTCTTGCCCTTTCATGTTTATTGCAGCACATTCATAATAACTAAGCAGTCAACACAGATGCCCTTAAGTAAATAAATATATAAAGAAAATGTGTTTTATATGTAGAATAATACGTTATATAGGCATAAAAGGAATAAAATTCTATGTTTTATAGCTATTAGGATGGAAGAGGAAGTAACTATATTAACTGATGTTTATCTGATTTTTCATATCCATTAATATTTGTTTTATATATTAGAGTACATCAATATTTCAGGCACACATGATTGTTATCACTTCCTCTTGAATTATTCCTTTATAAGTATGTATTTTTGTCTCTTCTGATCAGTATTGTCTGCAAATAGAATAATTGGTCCTTGCCTTTCTTTCCAGGTTCCTGATGCATAAAGTATAGTTCTCCATCCTTTGACTTTCAGTTTAAGAATATCCTTTTAAGTTAAATGTGTTTCTTATATACAACATGTCTTTTTTCTTGATCCATTCTGCCAATCATTTCTTTTGACCAATCGTTATAACTGATAGGTATTGATTTGTCCTTGTGAACATTTTATTTTCCTGTTGTTGATTCCATTTTTTAATTGTCTACTTAATTGTTTGTCTTGCATGATGTATTCATTCTATTGGAATTCTTGGAATTACTGTCTTCACTATCTTTTTCTAAAATATCCTCCACAATTTTTTGGAATGCTTATTTGGTGCTGAATTTCTTCAAGTGTTCTTCATCGTAGCAGTATCTAATTTTTCCATCAGTTTTGAAAGATAATTTTGTGAGGTACATCAACCTGAGTTGGTGGTGATTTTCTTTTAAGAACTGAAGTAGTTCATCCCAAGCTATCCTTTACTTAGAGGGCTTTATAGAGAAATATGCTGTGTTTCTGATGAGATGAGATGTCTTTTTATAGGTGACATGCTTCTTTTAACACCTTTTAATATTCTGTTCTTGTGTTGAGTTTCTGGAATCTTCATTACTATATGCCTTGGTGTAATTTTTTTTTTTGATGATGGTTAATTTAATCTTTACCTGCCTCACTTATCTCTATGTTAAATTCTTTATGCTTGGGAAGTTTTCTGCTATTACTTATGTGAATATTATTTATGTCTTATGTACTATCTTCTGACTTTTTTCATTAATTCCAATTAATCTTATGTTAGTCTCCTTTGCAACATCTAGAAGTTTTTGTCCTGACTTTCTGTGGGCTCTTGGCATTTTTAATATTTTTCATTTGCTGATCACCAACTACAACCATGTCTTCTAGGTCTGCTCACCTATCTTCATATTGGTTGATTCTGCTATCCATACTTTGAACAGAACTGATAAGCTCCTAAACATCTTGACTGAATCTGTTTTGTGAACTGCTGTCTTTTCCTATGTTTGGCATTCATGGTTCCTATCACTTTCCTTAGTTTCTCTATTTTTCTATTTGTATCTACTCTAGATTCACTGACCATGTCCTTCATTATTGTTACCATCTCTTTATCTGAGAAATTATTTTTATGCTGTTTTGCTTTTCTAGGGACTCATTTATCTACTTTATTAGTTCCACTCCTGCCATTTTAGAAAATTCAGCTTGGACGCTCTTGATTTCTTCATCTCAATGCCCCCTGAATTTGCCTTAATTGAGCTTAAATTATGAGGCTGCATCTTTCTTCTGTTCTTTTGAGTTTCCTATTTTTTGGTTATGTGTTTTCTGTGTTGATGCTTACAAATTTCTTATGATAGGTAGTTTTATTAATACTATGGAGAGCTGTTTTATGAAATGATTGCTTTTCAAAGATGTCTCCTAGAGGTATCTGGCTTTTGGCTTCTGAGTCTGATCCTAAATGCTGGACATTGTGTGGGGATAAAAACTCCCAGCCCGTTCAGCCTAGTACCCAGTTCTTTGGACTTCAGTGTCCCCAGATAATTTAGGTATTGGCATACCAGGGAGATCAGTGGATCACAGAAATGATGGCACCTTGTCTAGAGTAGTACAATCAGAGATAATAGTAGCATCAAACATAGACTGGAAAATGACAAACTGTGACAACTAATGATTTGCTACTTTTAATCATCTGTAGAGGTTTATAGCCATGTAATAAAATTTACCACAGATAAGAAAATTATATATAATAAATATCCACTCAATAGAGCAATTTTTATCCTAGAGAGGAGAATCAAAAGGGAGAGGAGGGAAAAAATAGAGAAATAACCATAGTAAAAGAGATTGGAAGCAGGGCTGAAAGACAAAGGAAGATTACCAAAACTTCAGAAAACTAGTGAAGTAGATAGGAGAGAAGGACAGAATGAGAAGAAGAAGAAGAAGAAGAAGAAGAA